>JAZHYW010007260.1:0-48113 GCA_037355805.1 Ixodes ricinus | reverse complement strand
GCTGTGTGTCTCTCGCCTTAAAGATTGTTGGCATTCCATGCTCATTCCATCCGGAATAAAAACGATTTCATACACTTTGAAGACGAGTTATAGAGAGCAATTCTCAAGTCGTCGGGAAATCTGTTTTCTAAATATCATTTGTATAGTTATAAATTCAGAGACAAGTTAACAAAAATAAAAAAAGGTGTGACAACACAGCGAAGTCTTTTAAACGTCGTTGTGTTGTCTCGTTTTTTTATTTCCCTTAGTTTGTTGCCTTGTCTTGGGGTTTATAAGCAGAAATATGATCGTTCACCAGCTAGCCAGCGCCATTAATCTTATTTTAGAACTTTCTAACTATTCTTTTTAGCTCTCTGAAACACAAACTTGACTACATCTACCAGTACGGCATTCAACAATGCAACTTTATGCAAGCCAATTACATTTATTTGAAGTCAAACCTGACAAATGACACAATCTACAGGAAGATGGGGATGATGGCTTCACGTTGCAACTGCAGGATAAAACGCACAAATGTGATACCACTGAATCGTCCAACAACGTGCAGAATATGCGTAAAGAGGAAGAATCTCGCGAGCCTCTTGGTCATAACTCAATTTTCTTGCCGCATGGATTGGGGAAGGAGCGAGATACAGAAGGAGAAGCTCGCATCGCCTTCAGTCGCTTGCTGCTCCTTCTGGAGTGGGGGACAAGTATGCCGAGATTCTCGCTAGAAGCCAACTTGTGCACTCAGGAGTACCACAGGCCTAATTTGTGTCTCGAGGGTCCACCGAGGACCGAGCGGGCAGTATAAAAACAGATACAATGTTGAGTTGGTGCCCACCTCTTTGTCGTCACTCTGACTATGGAACTCTACATTTCTCTGTTTTTGCCTTTGCACTGACAGAAAAAGAACAGTAACACGCACACGGTCTTGTGGCAACACTTAAGAATGATAGCGATAAATATTGTGAAAATGGAAGGAACCCTTTTCGGGACCATTTCAGAGAATATAATACTTCTCTCAAGAATTTTTTGCGAGGAACGAGCTAATTTACGATAAGGAAAGAGGGACATTTGTCTTCAATGTCCCTCTTTCTTTATCGTAACTTAGAAACCAACACGCTCAGCCATCTATATTACAACGAACTAAATACGAGATTCATGTACCATATTGATCATATTAATGGTTTCGACATTCCACATGAATACGTGTTTCTAGCCATTTTACTCTTCTCTTGCACACCAAAAATTGATTGGTACAACAGACTTCGGAAATTGATCGCTATAACTTGAACAAGGAAGATCATAGCATGTAATGTGGTTTGTGTCCTTCGCGTTAATCTCCTACTCAATGTGCTTACCTAACAATATAATAAAAATACATATAAAATTCTATCGCATGAATGCGTCCGTGTGAAACGCAGCCTAAACAAGAATGGAGATTGCTTAATTCAGAATTCTTACTTCAAATATAAAACCCTGACGCGCCAATTTTATTTTTATATTATCGTGTTCAGCATGCTGCGTCATATAGCAGCTGAATATATGCTTAAAAAAACTAGGTTTAAACATAGTATATTTTAATAATGTATCTTGTTATAGATAAAAGTTCAAAAAAATCAACTATGTTAAAGGTCTAATTACTTCTAAGATATCGTACGACATCAAGGCGTGTTAGGTTTGTTGACATATTGACAATTTCCCTGCAATAAAAGAGTATCTGAATGTATATATATCTGACTCAACACACTGAATCTACGGAAGTGACAACAGAAATCTCTAATCTTAGGAAGAAGTTTGTGAATTTCAATGTTTGCCAAGATTTTTGGGATATATATTTGTAATTGAAATAAGTTAATATTTCAAATCCAGAAAATATATTTCAGTCATATTTCTTTATACCTTGCCTATTTGAAACCAAATAGAGTTGCCTAAATAATTTTATTTACTTACTATACAAAAGTAGTCAGCCGTTTTTCAACTGTGATAACGCACACATGATCAATCAACCAACAAGAACTTCAATGCCTTTCTTTACAGAGTCAAACCTAACTTTTTGCCTGATTGTATTCTTTCCTAACATGGTCTGTCCTCTTCCTCCTCGTCATAGCATTCGTTTATAAAAGTGAGCAGAGTTTAGGAACAATTTCTGCCTATGGTCTGTCTGTAGGTAGGCACCTTGATCAGAATCGAGATATTAATTTATGAAAGTTATTACCACATTGAAATAGTTTATGTAATTGACAGTCAAGATATACACTCTAAAAAACAAGAGGTGTAAAAGGGTCTATTATTACACACTTTGTCCCATATAATACACCCTAAAACTTCAATTCGACGTACAGCGCCTATAGTCGAACAGACGGCCCCAAGTTTTACGAGGGGCTTGATAGCCGTGTGGTACAACTTATTAAAATAGCTAATATACGTGTTACTGACTACAAATAATAATAATCGGGGTTTTCTTGGCCCTACTGCAAAAACTCAGTGTTTTCTTTATGTGGTCTTTGATACGTACTTTAGCTATTTAAAAAGTTATATCGCACCCTTATCAAGCCCCTCGTAAAATTTAGGGCCGTCTGTTCGACTATAGGGCGCTGTACGTCGAAATAAAGTTTTGGGGTGTATTATATGGGAGAAAGGGTGTAAGGTGATACCCTTTTTTTAGAGTGTACATTTAAAATTGTTTTTTTTTTCACTGACGGTAAGGGTAGTTCACGCTTTTAATATTAGTGCTCAAGTACCTATAATCTCAATATAATTGACTTTTCGAGAGGTAACTATGCAATACTTGTAAAAATGCCAATTTATATTGAAAGTACCAACTCCTCTCCGAACAGAACGCAAGGGGTCCATTACAAACTGACACATATCATTTGTGGTAAACCTTACACTTTATTTACCATAACTTGGCAATCGGCGAAGAGTACGGCTCTAGTGGGCCTATCAGCCAATTAGGGGGGGGGGGTGCACGTATCAACGTACCGTAGAAGTGCTCTCTTTCTGCGGAGAGCTGTCACGTGCTTCTCTCCGTCACTCTAATTGGCTCGCGGGCACCGTGGAGCTCGCTCTTCACCAATTAATGGGAAATCAAACTGAGAATTGTAAAAATATAGTTTATGCTCGTGACAACTATGCCGTGCGTTTATATAGCAGAAACAGTTTTATCAATTGATTCTACATCGAAAAGTTTTAATTTTGCGGATTACGCACGTCAGCATTTTGTATTATATCTATCAGCAATATCTACCCAAATAGAAAACATTTAGGAACACACGGTTTTTCATAGAAACCATACGTAATTATGTACCATAAATAATCAATATTCGTATGCAGTTGTACAAGATGGGGAAATCACCTCAGAAAACACGGACTACGGAGAGGAACAAACACGCACAGGACAATACAGCATTGTCTTGTCGTGTTTGTTCCTCTTCGTAGTCCGTGTTTTCTGAGCTGTTTTCTCCATCATGTATAACGTCAATTAACTGGCCCAGTTCACCACCTTATTCGTATGCAGCTTAAATTTTAGTTACATAAACCCAGCGTGTTCTCACCTGAAGACATTATTTCATCCCAGTGTCTGCGTTAGCTCACAAATATGTTGGAAACATTTTAATGATAAACGAATTGCAATTCTAAAGGCAACATATATTGCGACTGTTGTCATGTGGAACCTTCCTCCGCCGACACGATTTGGTGTCAGAAGTGAAATCAGCACCTGAAATCAAGAACCGCTACCTGAACTTCTGAGGCACCCGGAAAAATGAGTCTGCTTTAAAGAATGTGCTAACCGCTGTTTTCTTTCAAAGTGGCACGAAGACCCACCTCCTCCGGAACCCTTAACCTGGCTCCAACCACGCGTATCAACGAGTCTGGACTTCGGGCGCGGTTTCGAAGTGAAAACTTGGTATAACTCCCGCACGTCTTCCGCCGCAAGCGAGCCCAAAGTCGATGACTACGCCTTGGGATACGGTAGGCGTGCAGTGCACTCGGTAGGTAACTCTATAGCTGCGCCAAATAATTTAAAGTAAAAACACCGCAATGCGAAACCAAAGCGAGGAAAAAGAAAACCAAGCAAATTAAGGTACAGCGACACACAGCAGAGCAAAACCAAAGCAAGGCAAGTGAACGCAAGACAACTTGGACATCATCAAAACACCAATGTGCAAAATAGGACACTCCATCTAGTTCCCTACGCAAATCAAAGCCCAGTGGCTGACTCTCCATCAGAATAATGCCAAGACGCTTGCCGTGGCAAAAGTAAGAATGGATGCTGCTTGCTACAGCTTCAATCGTTGTCTTCATGAAAAAATGAGACGAAAAATGGAACCTCTTGCCACTTGTTGACTAGATTCTTGACTAGGAACACTATACCAGCTGGTAGTGAAAGAGGAGAATGAAGTCTACTTTCTCTACGTACCACTCGGACCTAGGGTAGCGTCTTGCTCTTCCTCCGGCGACCAAAACAACTGCCTAGGCACAAACTTGGAGTTACAAAGGAGGATCACTAGAGACACGTGTAACTGGTAATTACAAAATTAAAAAAAAGAAAAAAAACATTTGAGGTCCGGAGTTTACTTTAAACATGACTTTTAAGTATAAAATCATGATGCATGCCTTTATGCTTTCGAGCCTTCTATCGCAAGTAAGACAATCCAGAACTGAGGATGTCAGACTCTTACGAAAGAAGTCGCCAATATGAGATCCCTTTGGGCGGATGAAGTCTACGGTGGTGTGCCGCAAGACGTACCACGTTCGGTGCCATGCCATATGAAAAACGTTGGGTATACGCTTCCAAGCTTCAACATCAAGGTTTGAACACAATACGTACACAGTCATTGGTCGGGTCCCAAGATTCGTAGTCCTTTCTTTGTTAAAGTACTTCCTCGCCCAGTGATTTCTATATATATATATATATATATATATATATATATATATATATATATGTATATATATGTGGTCATGTGGAGATGATAGCTTAAAGGGGGCCCTACAACAACTTTTGACTGGTTTTTAATTTGCAACCGAACCTAAGCGCACTGAACGTAGTAGCTTAATGAAACTTTTCTTTTCGCAAAATTCGCTTTATTTCAAAAGCTATAGGCAAGTTAGAGTTACAAAAACAAGCAAAAAATAACCCCCTCATGACGTCCTTGGTTGCTTGAGTGGCCGTGAACTAGAGTGGTCTCATCTCGAGCGCTCACGGCTGCCGCACCTCGTGTCGACGGCGCGAGAGGGCGCCACTAAAGCATGTTTTGGATAGGTTGTATGCAGCTTGCAGCCGGAGCGGCTCTCATTGCAGTCGCTGCGCGATTAAACACTAATTCGGCATGACACTTCATTGGCCACCAACGACAGCAAACACGGGGGGTAAAGATCAGTTCAGAATGGGAGCCACTTCGCGCTGCCATACCGCGAAACGGCCAAACCCCAAGACCTAGTGATAAGTCTGCATTTTTATCTATACTTCGTTTCAGCTTCCGTCCGAGCGCAGCCAAAGGCTGAGGGACGGTTCGCAACTTCGAGAAGAGCATTCCTACGCACCACAAAGTAGTCCGCAAAAGAATTTTTTCTTTAAATAACTGTTTTGTGCGTAAACATTGCACAATATTCCAGATGTGTACTGCTGAGAATGATTTGCAACTAAAGGAGTTAAATATCTGAAGTCTATGTTTTTATTAATATATGTATATGCATGTGGTTTGGCGAAAACACGTGCATCCGCTGGCAACACGGCTGCAGCGCTCGGTTTTTCTGCGTGATTTCGTTCCCGTAATGGCCGAATCATGTGCTTCGCTGCTTCCCTCACCGAGTCGCTTCAAAACGTCATTTCGCAAAGGCACGTTTATACGCGCCGCGTCAGGTGCGAAAGGTTGTGAAGAATGTCTACTTTCAAATTCGGCAGGAGACTACGGCCGCGTCGTACCGCGAGTGCGTTGTAAACAAAAAAAAGCGTCCGGGCCACTACAATTCACTGATACGCGGTGAAATCAGGGCACCTCTTTACCTGCCGATCCATTGAACGCCGAGAAGCTGGTAGAAAGGACTGCGCCTCGAGCCCTCGTATATCCAGACAATACAAGGAAACATCAACGGCCGGGTCATCGGGCACCTTGCAATGTCGAAATCTCGAAATGCCGAACAGGTGGAAAGCTCGGACACAGACGCCAGCGGCCAGCCTACGTACTGACATTCCCTGTGACTAAATTTCTGAACGTGAAAGGGCATTTTTTAAACCTGTAGCAGACGATATCGTTGATACACCCGTAGCAGACGAAATACTCGGCGAGCGCGGGCGGCACGGACTACCAGCGGCGCAGCGGGTGATACAAAAGTGCAGGCGAGATCGCGTGACCTATTGCCGGCGTGTGATTGGCTCCGGCCACACGTAGCTTTGGCTGCGCTCGGACGGAAGCTGAAACGAAGTATAGAACTGATTCTTTTATTTTTTGCAATTACATAGCTGGTTTTGCCGCACAAGCCCATGATGGCTTTGGCGAACCTGCACCGTGCCTCGATTATGCTGTTCCTTCACAAATCAATTATATTACTATTATTATTATTATTATTATTATTATTTATTATTGAGCTTTTCGCCGAATACTCGGAACGCTCGGAGCCGGTCGGATCATCCTGCCCAAACGACCGCAGCGCCACCGCGTACATCCGGGACCTTTCCGTGTCGGCGCTCTGATCCCACTACTCCTTTCTAGTATGCGCCGCCTTTTCCACCGCTTGGTGGCGGGTACGTCGACGAGTCATTTCTTGTTTCCGTACTTTATAAACTGCATTCGTTTCTTTTCTGATCTAAAATACCGAACAAAAACTACTTTTATAAATAATTAAAACGGTTCGCGCCACTTGTATATTGTATTTCGACAAAAAAGAAGCTTTGAGCGGCTCTGACCAGTAGTAAGCCCAGGACCAAAGACGTCACGTTTCGCGCGCTTTCGGTACCGCGGGTCGCCCTCGTCGGTGGAGGAGGTTTCCGCGTCGTCCGGTTAAAACATGACGCACTGATATTTAGTTACACTCTCCGTGCCCGCTGGCTTGCCCGAATTTCAAGAGACGTGGAAACCGCAAAAAAGGTAGAGGCTTAAATATGATTGCAGGGCCCCTTTAAAGGGCAGCTCCGCCGTCAATTTGAGCGTTTTTATCGAAACATATTTTCGGAAAGGGTACTAAAAATTTAGTCTATAGCAGCGGTTAAATCATTAAAAAACTGTTTACATAATTTTTAATCGTTAAAATACGCTGAAACCGATACCGAAACTAACTTGCCACTCGACTGGTCCGCCATTTTGACGTGACGTCACATATGGTATAAACACTCGCACGTGTGCAGTTTGAGCCTGGCCAGCCTGGCAGCAGGTCACTGTTTTGTGTTCGTGCCGCGGATAAAAATGGACTCATCAGGCTCGTCTGAATCGAGCAACGATGAGGATATGCTGCTAGATCTTGAGGACGATGACGATAACCCGTTCTCATACGATCCGCCGGCATCGCCTCCGAGGGAACCGCCAGCGGCGGCTGCATTCGTGATCCGCCGCCATGTGGACCCAGATGCCGCTTCCGAAGCGGAATGGTAAGGCAGCTTTTGTTGCTAGCACGCCAAGAAAAACTGATCGACGTTATGCCTTTTAATTGGACGCACTTTTTGTTATATCTTGGGGTCTGACAATAGATGGTTTTAGTAGACCGTGTTTTCAAGCGACGCTTCCGTAGCGCGAGATCGCGCCGCGTCATAGCAATCCGGTGAGAAGTCGGAGCAGATTCGGCTGTTTTTACTTGCGAGCCAGTGTTCACGTCGGACTGCCAGGACTCACTTCTTTCGTGTAGACTTGTCGGTCGGAAAACTGTGAAATGTCACATTGCTGCGTTTCTTTGTGGTGTTATTACACCCTACGGCACAACACCAATTTCCTCCAGTCGCCATTACGCGCCCTTACATAACTGTATAAACCGATAACATAAGCAAAAAGCAGACAGTCGCTAGCACCAACAAGCTACAAAGCAAGCACCCTGACCAACATGTGACGTCACGGCAACGTCAGCGCCATCATGGCAGCCTCCGTGTGCCGCTCTTGCTCAGTGTTGCCAGTAGGGCGGCAGCAAGTGATTTGGGTGTGTACATGTAAATTTCAAAATTCATTTTCTTCTAAGAAAATTAATATTTTTCCGAGATATTTTGTACACATGCTCAGGAAGGGCATCCAAATACATGGTGAAAATTTTATAGAAATCGGTGACCATCAAAATTACGGCGGAGATGCCCTTCTAAGTGAAAAACATGCGCACTTCAAAGAAGATTTTACCAACTTAAAGACGGAAGGTTCTTGCCATGGAATCATAGTATATGCTTAACTAGAGCATTTATGTGACTACTTGTTTTATAATACCGAGTTGGACGTAAATGTAGCATACAAAACGTAATAGACTTGAAGTCAAGAAAGTCAACATGAAGGAGCGCACTAACCTGTGACGATAAATGACATTACTTAAAATATGAAAAAAAAATTGTTCATCACTGCTATGATACCCTTGCATGGCTGGCCGATTGATGACTTCACAATTCCGTTTAGCGGCATTAAAACTTTAAACACATTAACCAAGATAATGGATGGAGCTCATATTCGTTTATCACCATTGCGAAAAACAAAAAGGACATAAGTCATATTCTAAACCCTCAGAGTAGGAGAAATAAAATAACGCTATTTCATTTCTCCTTATCTCAGGTTTCGATATCATGTTTCTAATTGAGCCGATTGCTTCTTTTTTTAAAGCCAATTTGTGTTATATTGATAGTTGACCTTACGTCGAGAGAAACTGGCGACACTAAACGTGACCGATAACTTTGGATCGATACAGACATTCACAACAAGTCAAGGAAAATAAAACAAATATCTCCAAAATACCTTCGTTTCGAAAAGTATACCATTTCAGAAGGTTTGTAAATATCCGCGCCTGCTGCGATTTGGAAATAGAAAAAGGGAGAGCATGTGCTAATATCAACATGTACGCCCTTTTTTTTTCTTGTATGGTTTTGTCGTTTTTAATGAGACAGACCGGCCTGGAAAATACGACCGGGTTCAGTTTGGACACAAGCGATGTTATTAGAAAACTGGTTGTTTACATTTACTTTCTCGGTTTACCACTAGCTTATGGAGCAGCTGAATGGCGTGTATAACTTGAGATGGGGAAACGTACACACCTTGAATGGTCATACTCGCGCAAGGTCCCAGTAACATTCCGCAGTACGCTGGGTTTTTATTCCTTTTTCTTCCTGCCACACTACCGAATTGCTAATAAAGTGTCAAGCAGCCAGCTCATTCAATTTAACTGGTAATGAGATAAAAGAAAGGCTAACAATGTTGGGTTTGTCTTCAGGTGTAAATGACTCCATTGAATCTCATATTAAATAGTTATTATGGCAACTATTTGAATATTTTATTCGTAATTCACGTGTCGAGTATGAAGCTACGCGTTGCTAGTGTAAAACGTTTTATGGTTTACGTGAAGGTCTAAACCTGATTTAGCGGCACCCTTATTTCCAGATTTTATTATGAGCGCCGGATTAATATTAGGTTCGCACTTCGAAATGGTATCACTATCATCTGGTGGACTAGTTGGTTGATCATTATGTGGAATTAACTTCCACGTATTATTTGCGCTGTTAATTTCACATAATGTTCGAAATGGTAGTACCCACGTAGAACAGACGCGCTTCTATTTCCGGAAAACGAATCTCATTAAATTAAATTTTGTTGAGACAGAATATTGATCATGGCTTTACGGTGAGCTGGAATCGTTGAATCACGAGAACAAATAATATTGAAGACTGATTACAGTACAGCAAAAAATATATGCATCCAATTACTTAATAAAGAGCGAAACTAGTAGATTAATAAGGAACAGTTAATGTCCCCAGTCATGAGGAGGAGAAAGAGGTGTCACATACACAACGATCAAACAAATAAACAAATCACAGACAATTAAAATGTGCCAGTACCTTCGAACGAATAATATAAAACGTAGAAAAATCCCCCTACACCGGATCTCAAAAACGTTGACAAGAAACAATCAACACAACGATCCAGTTTCATTGATATGGATCATAATTAAAATTGTGGAAATCATTATTTAAAAAAATTGAAAACCGTTTAAAGTCCCCTGAAACGCCGAACTAAAGTGCAGTTCTTGAGGAGGAGGAGGGAAAGTTACGGAGAGGAAAGTATGCTCCTCCTCCTCATTCGTACCCTCCACCTCCTCTCCTGCTCCCCTCCCATTTATCGAGGAGTTTCGCTAAATATTCCGCTAAATTTAGCGACAAAAAATCCCTGCTAAATTTAGCGGGGACTTTGTTTCGGTAAAATTAGACGGGAGTTTTTCCAGCTTAATTTAGTGGAGAATTTTTCCGCTAAATTTAGCGGGAAAATTTACCATAATGCAACGCGCGGTGACGTCACGAGTTACCCTCGTGACGTCACACGTGACGTCACGTGTGACGTCATTATCGGAAACGTCCCATAATGCAACGCGTGGTTCTGCCGACGCCGACGCCAACGCCGCTCAAGCCGGAAACGGGCGCCTAAGAGCTGCGCTCTAAAATATGTATCTAGATTGCAACATGTATGAGCCTTACACTCGATAATCACTACATGTTCTGAAATCGGCTGTCACAAACTGTCGCGGCAATAATGTAATTCTGGTACAAACCCCAAGATTATAACAATGATAACCGCATGCACGAAATTCTTTGGCTAAATGGCCAAAAGTTTGTTCAACAACTTGTTACCGCATTCGAGTCTAGGTGGTCTCAACCCGGTAATTTTCAATTGAACCTTTTTGAAAGTCACAGCGGTGTAACTGCTGTTTGCTTATGGAAGATTCCAAAAACGTACTGATCCGCGGACGGATTGATCGCGTGACGAAACGTCCGCACATTATCTTTTGCCAAGCGCGTCCACTAGGAAGCTACGACGCGCAGACGACAGGTAGGACGCACCGAAAATATTCGCGACCCCACAGTACCGCGAAGCGCCAACTGCTGTCCAAGAGCGAAAGCAAAATTTGGCGAAAGTGACGTCTGCCGGTCGCTTTGGCAGGTCACGGCGCTACTGCGAAAAACAATTTTTGTGTGTAGCTGTTACGTACCGAGTGAGACAAAACACTGTGATAAGTTTAGAACTAGGTGTCATTAGTTTTACTAACCCTAGCGTCTTCATGCTGTCAAATTATTAATATTCACAGGAATAAAATGTGTATCCGAGAGTGGGTAGCTGAGTGAGAGAGTAAAGGCGAAGGAAAGGAGGGAGAAGGAAAGTGTTATTACGTGTGTGTGAATTGTATAGAATACCGCCGACCGCTTCTAGAAAAAAAGAATGACACAGTATTTCTTCACAAACTCCGTCATGACCTCTAGCTTTTCGTTGGCTAGCTCATAAAACACACAAAAAAGTACGGCTCAAAAATGATTTCCACACTGATCATAAAAAAGCAGTTGAAAAATAAAAATCATAAAAAACAAGGAAACAAATATTATCAAGGTACACGAAGCAAAACAAAGTAGACAGTCGGTTGAAAGATTTTTGCATACCTTGTAAAATCAGGAGCACTGCAGCAATGCCTCTTGTCAGAAGGCGCTCTAGGTCGCTAGGAGTCCCAGTTTGTGAGTCTTAAAAAGTTTATTAGAGTTTCAAGTATATATCTTGGAGCATTTATTCCCGATATTTTATATTTTGTTCATTGTTGATGCTGCCATATTGTACTTACTATATCGAGTGTCAGTACGTGCTTTGTTTTGCTGTGCTTAAATTGTATTATGTCTCTGTTGCTATATTTTCATTGTACCACCATCGCTCTAATTTTATATCCCAATATATTTTTGCGTCTTCTACGTCTTGTGTATCACCCGCAACTTTCTCAGCTCTCAACCCAGAGCCAACAGTATGTATAGATAATTATTTAAAAATAAGTTAAATGTATTGATTTAAATTGCTATAAGCTCTCATGGCATACATTTACTTAAAAGTATTTCTGGTTGCAATCTTAAAAATATACAATTCGGTGTATTTTCATTTGGGACGAGTGTCTAAGTTAAATATCTTCATCGCTGCAAAATTTTGATTCGGCTACATTTGAAGTGGCTAGCTACTCATATTTTGTAAGGTTCTTAACATCTCAAATGCACTGAATAACTACAGATGTGTGGACATCACGACACTGAAAAGAAACCGAAGTGCACGAAAGCATTTATGCGGTTTCATTCGAGGATACGCGGAAATGCCGAGGCCACTTTCTTTCTTCAGATTTAATCTCTTTCCATGTTTGTCTTTTGAGGGCTTTCTCACCCTTCTCGTCGGTACTCGCAGAAATAAAAATACGAACGTTCAGTGAGCCTACATGTCTATGCAATATGTTTAGATTTTCAGCGCCAGAAGGGTCTGGCGCGTTAAATTTCTTAGATTGGGCATAGATAGGCAGATAATTCAATTAACATCGTTTCAGAGGATTGTTTTGTTATATTCCACAGCTCCCCTTCGACTTAGAAATGCCGTTGCGATCGTCCAGAGAATTTTTAAGGTTGTCACGAGCACTTCAAAGAAGACATTCAACGTTCCCAGATGGGTCCCGGCCCTTGCAGCCGCCGCAGATCGGAAAAGACGCCTGCTCATGCGATTCCCTGCGGAGGACAGTGGCCGAAGAGATCCACACAAGCTGAGACGCTCAGGTCCGTTACCACGTCGCCTTCAATTGCTTCCGACGTCCAGCGTCGTTTCCGGTCCCCGCGTCCGCGCTCCCTGATGCCCCCCCCCCCCCCCTGTCCCCGGACCACTGCAAACACAATAGGGCGGCCGGAGAGGAAGCCACTAACCAAACAGGGGAATCGGGTACGCAGTGAGATCCCTGACGATCGGGTGGATGTTTGAGGGAGGTTTGGTGGACTTATTTTGCTATATGTCTTGCTGCACAATCGCCGTTCCTGCCTAGTAGTCTTGGGGCGCAATGATACGTAACGTTTCTTTTGCGGCGGCCTGTATCATGAAAAATGAAACTTTGTACAACTAACAATAATTTGCGAAACCCTAGTGCTATGGATTTTAAACTAATGCCAATGCTATACATAATACATAGCGCGACGATATTGACGACGAACAGTGATAGTCACTGAGATGGTGAGAATGACAGAGGAGCTTCAGTTGTCCCGCCTCCAGCGCGAGCATAAAACCTTGGACAACGCGATGGCGTCTCGTGCTCCTCGAGCGCATGCGCGCTGCCAAAGCACGGCGGAAGGCGCGGAGCACGTGCTGGAGGCAGGACGTTCTAAATACACGCCATGCCGTTCTCACTGTGTCAGTGACTATAGTGCTCTTTGTTCCTCGGATCAGAAGACTTGAACCAAGTCTACTAGCCAAATAGGAAGTGATCATTGTGAGCACCAACGCAAAAATTGCCGATGTCGTTATCGCCCTAACGGTTTAGCGCAGTTATTTTACGATATTGTTAGGGCGAAGATGACATCGGCGCTGGTTTTATATTTTACTTTGAAAGGGCAATGGCTGGAATCCTATTTTACGAGAACGTTCGAAACGAGCATTTCGCTCTATAGTAGTAGTTTACACAACAGGCTTTCAATTTTAAGACAAAAACAGAAAGAAAAAAAAACGGTTACCGCTTGTGTGTTTTAAGTGTCGCGAGACAATTCACAGTTTTTGCTTCCGTTTCCGATTAGTAGGGTAATATTTTCTTTTAATTGTTCACGCCCTTGTATACATAATTCTTATGAATGGGATTACTGTATTTTACCATTCTTCTCTTACTTGGCGTGCGAAGGTAAACTCTATCTTTAAAAAATGTTCTTCAGAGCATGGCTTATAATTTAGACATCCCACCTGTAGCGAATCTCTTTTCTTTTGTGCAATGGCCTTCGTTTGATGAATTGTTTTTTCGTTGCGTTATTCATAGGCACTTTTGGTGTAGCGAATTCCTGCATCCTCATGTACCGGTAAAAGCATTCAAGCATAGTTCAATGTTTTCAATTCCAAAGTGCTATACTCGCTTTGTTTGTTTTCGTAGAAACTTTCGTTTTCCTAATATCTCTAATTTTTTGCTGATCATCAGATATTTTCTTTGACGTCGAAACGTGCGTTAAAATTGTATTTGCGAAAGAACGTTTTCGTAATTTTGTAGTGAATATATTTTCTTGGTATTCTTATTGGTATTTGTTTGTTTTTTTGTTGTTTTTTTGTTTCGGCGCTTATGTTGCTGACTGCAGGGTACCGCCCGAGAAGTCCCTGAGACTTTAGCTGAAGCGAACCTGCATATGAATATTTATCTGCAACAAAGTTATTAATAACATTATTATTATTATTATTATTATTATTATTATTATTATTATTATTATTATTATTATTATTATTATTATTATTATTATTATTATTATTATTATTATTATTATTATTATTATATACTGCAACGCGACTGTGCCAACCAATCGACCATGATGCTTCTTTCGCTGCCCGTCGCCATGACAAAGATTGGTCGACGCAATAAACGTTTAGATTATGAGTGTACTGGGTACTATCACCATACCCTTTTTAGACTGTCAGAGTGCAGGGTGTAACGAGGAGCCCGTACACCCTTTTAACGTCATTTTAATTTCTGTAGGGTGTACGAAGGGCTTTATGTTCATCTACACCCTTGTTACACCATTCGTGAACGCTGCAGCAACTGAAATCGTGTTACAAAAGTAAAACAAAACAAAAAAAACGTTCGTTAAAAAAGAACTGTTTTACTTGATTATGGGGAGTGTACAGAACTTTTACAAATAATAAGGCGAGACACAAAAGAAAAAAAAGGGGATGCTGTTGCTAGGGGAGGCTTAGAAGTCAATATCATAACACGTTGACACTGCGGGTTGGTTGCTTTTTCGTGTAAAATAAAATTGATGTCGCCTACCTTCTCAATCTCTCAAAGCCCTCACAATCGGACGATGCTGGAAGCCTCCATGAAAAGGAGAAATTGCTCCTCACATCTATCGTCGAGTATCGTCGGATCCCATTCAGAGTGCCCGAAAGCGGAAGGCAAGAACTGTCTCATAGGATCTTTATCGACGTGAGCCGTCAGAGAGAAGATGCTACAACCGCCTCACAGGGAACGACTGTGAATGGGATCTATAAGATGGCAAGGTCGTGCTTCGACGGGGGCACTCTTCGATCGGTTGCCTTTAAGTAATTTTGGATACTAAGGTGCATTCGGCCTTCTTGGCGTCGTTGTACGATTGATTCCCATAGTTGTCGGGAGGTCCACCAAGGTGAAGGGACACTTGCCGTGACACTTCAACGTAGAGGCTGTCTAATTTTCAGGATCTGTTTACTCGGCTAATTAAAATACGGCGGATGCAGCTGGGACGAACAGTTCCGTGTTTTTCTGGTCGCATACTTGGAGCTGTTCCGAGAACTGCGGTGACACTTAGCAGCTCTATTCGCCGTTCACGCTGGTGTCTCGGGACATGGGCCTGTTTCTCGGGATAACCGTCAGCGCCTAGGAATATGTCCGTAGCTTTCGTTTTATTGTTTAACGACGGGGCACTGTGTCAGCCCGACAGCTCTGTTCAATGGCTGAAAAAGGCTGCTGGTGAATAAAATTAAACTAAAATGTATGCAAACTTAGCAGTTAAGATGTTGTTAGAGCCATAAGTAGATATATCACAGTCCTTTATCATATTGTATTCACGCGCATCGTCAGCTCTAAATTTTTAAAGTTAATGGGAGTGCTCATGTTTGACATGGTCTTAGTGAGGTTCCCCACAATCAAATTTTTTTCTTCTAGTGAAGTAGGAAGAAACATTTTGTGTCACGACCAGTGTTGTACGGAACGGCGTTCCAAGGAACGGCGTTCCTGGAACGCGTTCCTTTTAGTAGGAACGAAGAAACGCCGCCGTTTCATTTTGCATCGGTGGAACTGGAACGGGAACTCGTTACATTTTTACTGGAACGGAAATAGGAATAGCGTTTCTTCTTTCCGTCCAATGGGGTAATTTTTATTTTATTTCTACGAGGGAATATCTAAAAGTATAAAAGAAATATCTTTATGAAGAGCAGGATCTCGTTAACTTCGTGGTTACTTATCTTAGGTTTATTTTGTGAGGCCTTCGCTCGGTAACAGTCGGGTGTAGGAGAGCTAGTGGATATCGATTCTTTTTTCAGTGCCCGAGACTGTGGTACAAAAAGCAAAACTTTTAGTTCGAATGAAAAGACACAGAAAGAGGGACGTTTCAAACTCAGCTACTTTCTTTGCTTCCACGAATCCTCATACACCCAGAAATCTAAGGCCGACTAAAGCCATCGCTAAACTTCCACGAAGAGACCTACAGATTCAAGAAAAGCACAGGTTATAACTTATTACCTGACATCGAACACACCCTTGTATCCCGAACATTGGTCACTTAAGAGATGCACAAAAATTAACATGTATTCATTCTCCCCTTGTCTTCCACCTTCAAACTGAACAACGAATTCAACCTTCACGAAGAAGGACTTGTAGACTGACCTTCCAAAAGCCCCGCCCTCCCCTTCACTTGCTCGTCTTCCGGACAGCAACATCGAGAAGCAACTTACTTTTTTAGACTGAAACGTGGGAGGTTGCTGTAAAACACTCGTGCAATGTGGGGGAACAGTACATTTGGTCTGTCTAAATCGTCCACCACAAACATGAATATGGTTAAAAGCTGAGATTTTTAAACTTGAATATATCAACAAATGAAACCCAGCTTCCATTTGTTTTCTTCTCCTGGTACCTTTCCATCACGGCATTCAAATTCGTATGTTCCCATTTGGTGGGACAGATAAAAAGAAAAGAAAACTTTGCTTAATCTAACTAAATATGGTATTTAGGAGAAAATACAAATGTAACGTATACATAACGATACGTTCCCTATTTTTAACTGTAACGCGAACGAGTTCCTTTTTCACATATAGAACTTGTAACGGGAACGCGTTCCGAAAATCAGAAGGAACAAGGAACGAGCTTTCGTTCCTTTTTTCGAGGAACGTACGCAACACTGGTCAAACCCCCCCCCTAACGTCGCACAGCATGGCGGAAAATTATTTTTTTATATCGAGTCTTAGTAGTAACGCGCACCTTTGTGGATCGTGCAGGCGCGTATTTTTCACATTAGGGATAGCTAAAAAATAGAGTTCATAAAGCAGCATCCTTTTTTGCCTTATAGTAATATCAAGTTAGGAGGTGCAGGATAAAGTTAATTTTCTTGTTACGTGTACATGCGAAAAAGTTTCTGAACGGCCTTACAATGGTGTCTTGAACGTAGTTTTATATTTCTGAGAAATGTGTACTTCGTACTTCCCGTTCTCTTTTCAACCATTTTCTTATAATGATAAAACTTTGTCCTGACATTCTCCATAACGTTCGGCATATAGTATGCCTGTTGCATTCGTTTTAAAACAAAAAAAATATTATTCGATTTTGAAGGTGGTATAGTGACGGCAGCACGGCCCACATCCAAGAAGGCACTGCAATGGTTAAGTACTGGGCATACTGCTGCTCAGAACTCTTGAAATAAGCAGCGGTGAACCATCCCCACTGGGTGCTGTATTTGGTTCTGCAACAAAAGTTGAATAGACCTTGCATCCGGATCAACTGCGAAAAATCACATATTTTACCTTTGAGAACTTGTGTGCATCCTCACTTTGTGCACAGTTGTACTAGACTAAACGGATTGCATGCGTACAGTGAACGCGTAATTCGGCAAATTTTCGATTCGTGCAAAAAAAAAAAGTAGAAGCATCTATGCAATAATCACAATAGCAAAGAAACGCATTACGCTTTTTCGTGCGCTTCATTTCGAATTTACGTATCATGAAGTTGCATAGTTTTTATATTGATGTGTACATGTGACAATATCAAACTGTAGTTCAAAAGGTACATGCGAACAAATTCTGCTTCACAGGTATCACGGCGAAAAATATACACTAACTTCCGTTATGCAAAAATAAAGTTGTTCTACAACCGAATATGACGGTGTCAGTAGTCCAGTAATTATAAAAGAAACGAAGCGGTGCTTCCGGGAGCGCGAAATGCTCCGTCCCAGTTTTCACTAATTGAGTCTGTAATAGAGTTTTCCCTCCTAGGGGATTCCTGCATGTCATCAACATACCGGAGTGTCCCATTACAGACGGTCCTCTATTATGTTCGCGCAGAGAGCGCGCGCTCGCTCCCTCCGTCAGGAAATAACGGGACAGCGGGGACCTCGCTCCTTCCCTTGCAGCGTGTCGCTGTGGAGCGACCGCAAGTACCATGAGGAAGATCAGTGCTCGTTTTCACGTCCGGGATAAGCACGGTTCGCGCCGTCGGACATTCTGAAAGCACTGAATAACACGTGAGACATGACATGTCTACGAATGTAATTTGACAACGTAAGACACGGGTTAAAAGCAAACTGTTAGGAAAGCGTAGACTGCATGTCGCAGCGCCAAACGCGCGAACGCAATGTTCTTGCTTTTAAGTCTTTTAAGTATTTGGCTGAAACGAGTGCCGATGAATACAATATTTCGCCATCCAGGTTAATGTTCCGAATGAGCCAATTCATCCAATCCAGCGTTTGGTTGTGGAAAATTCCAACGCTTGGGTTGAGAATAAAAGAACAAGCAATATTTGCGACCACGTTTCCGCGTCATGCCTACTGTTTCGCGCTTTGCGTTGCCGAATCTTGGGAGACATCACATGTTGTGTGGAAAGAAACCCTCGCGCCAAGAAAGAAATGTCAACTTAATTTCAACGTTTATGAAATACGAAAAAAATATATTTCTTAAAATACATATAATTTTACATGTGCAGTTTGGTTGTGTGAAGTTTGGTTGACTACCTGGCAGCACGAAAAACAGGGAGTTTTAGTAGACCGTGTTTACCCCTCCGCTAAGCCCTCCGCAACGAAGAAACCGCCACTGCGCCTGCGTGCCGATGGCCTTGGCTGTAGAGTTTCGGGTAGCGGAGGGGATTAGCGGAGAGGGAAACATGGTCTACTAAAACTCCCTAATAACCGGAGCATCTCTGTGCTCTTGTATATGTGGAAAGCGTTTTTCCTCTTAGTATGTATACATCGTTGAAGTATACTACAATTTACTCATGAAAGGCAGGGCAAGCACGTGCTTACAAGTGCACGTCTTGCGTCAAGCGTGTTTTATTTAGCGACTGCGACAGGGCCGCAAATACTCGTGGCAATGGAGCTCTTCCAGCTACTGTGATCTGAAGTCTGCGACAACAGCACAGGTATGACAATGCCGTTAAGTGTGCGCCAATCTAACGTCATGGCATCGCCTGTCAATGCTGTTCAATAAATGCCAAATAAAAGCTGAATGTTTTTGATGGAACGTTATACCTAAGAGGGTGACGATATGGAAATTAATAAGTCTTATTGTATATATATAATTTATTAATGCTGTATATATACACACACACATACATATATGTGTGTGTGTGTGTATGTGTGTGTGTGTGTGTGCGTGTGTGTGTGTGTGTGTGTGTGTGTGTGTGTGTGTGTGTGTGTGTGTGTGTGTGTGTGTGTGTGTGTTTGTGTGTGTGGGAGTATGTGGTGTGTGTGTGTTAGGTGTGAGTTTGTGTGCGATGTGCGGTGTGTGCAGTGTATGAAACAAACTGATGATATGAAACAAGGTAATGATATTGCACCTGTAAACTCCTTAAGTTATCTACAAGTCAGTTTTTTGTAAATGTATACGTTGAGTTCCATTAGCAGAAAAGCCTAGCAGGAGGTGGACGGGTTAGCCGGACTAGTGTATATATAAAAAATATCAGCACTAGACTAATGTGAGTCTTTGCCTTGGACTGAAATGGGCTGGCCGATTTGACAGCCCTTCAATACGCCAGTGAAGTTATCCCTCCTCAAGAATGTCTAGCGGCGCTGACAGATTATTGCCCGCACTTTCAGGCCTACAAAAATCGCCCCCTGCTTTTGGCATTAGAGGTCCAGCACAAACTTCTCTTCATTTCTGAAAGACGCATCAGATGTACAATCCGTACCCAGTAGGTGCCTTCTCACGTAGACGCAAGAGGAAATGAGCAAACCGTTCGGCCGCTCACGAACACAATGCGATTCCAACCACGGACCCTTGACCCGCAGTTCACTGACTATCTGGAATTAGCTCGCAAAATAAACAGAAAGTTTTCCAAAACAAAGAGGAATCCACGTGCATAGCTTGAATCGGCAATCAATGTATGCGTTCCTACGTGAATGCATTACTTTTGAGAGTTCAACTGTTGTAAAGTTTGAACATCTGCATTTCTGTCTCTCTGTGTGTCATCATTCGTAAGTTTAAACTGGCAAAGCAGAACTGCAACCAACTGTGTTACATAATAAAGAGTATTACATTGGAACTATTGATTTGAATATTGTAGGAATCATGGGTTCCCCGTATCCCTATCTGGATTCGAAAAGCGCCAGAAAACAAGGACAACAGAAGGAATAGACGGTCAGGAAATAGAAAATCAGGGTGAAGGGCAATGCATGTGTCAGCACTTCCTCAGTCCTTTTATCAGATAAAGAATTTGAATTCATCTCACGAGAAGTTTGATTACACGCAAATGGTTGCATGGGTGTGTATATATATGTTTGTTTGTTTTTTTAATAAAAATTTAGTTGAAAGTAGCGCATCGTTTCGTCTATTCCTTCTGTTGTCCTTGTTTTTTGGCGCTTTTCGAATCTAAGATATACCAACTTGCCCAACTCGAGATTCTTCTACAATTTATACCCTACCTGGGCCTAGCTCAGGCAGGCCGTGGGGCGTCGCCATGTCGGGGTGCGTCCCGGACGCGAGTCGAGGCCGTACTCTTAAAGGCCCCTGTATAAGGAAGGTAGCGACATCATCACTCCCTCCTCTGATGCGCACACTGTTTATCTTAATTTTTTTTTTAACTTCCGCACTCGCGCACGGATGGTAGCGCCACCTGCATCGCTGAAAGATAGCGGGCGGCCTTATGCTAATTTCCAAATGGAGCAGGAGCTCAGTCAAAGGCTAAATAAAACGCAAAAACATATACCCGGACTACAGAACATTGTCACAGGTAAACCCTCTGCGTTCAAGTGGATGAATCGTGAAGTATAAGCTCGAAGAAAGACGGTGGAAGCCGTGACGTTACACTTTCGGCGTTACTTGATGGAAGGGCAACTCCTCCTTCCCCGTGCACGCACCTTTATCTTAATTTTTGATAGTTCGCACTCACGCGCGTCGACGGTAGCGCCGCCTGGATCGCTTCAAGATAGCAGGCGGCAATCTTCAAAGGATGTCGCTACTTTTCCTTATACAGCGGCTTTAGTATTCTTTTGTGGACGGCTCTCCCTCGCCCTTCTCGAGTGATTTCTTGAAGGCACAGCTTTCGGGACCTTGATACTTGGACGCGTCCGCCCCTCCGGGGAGAGAACCTACTTCCAACCACCCCGGGCACGTCCATTCCCGCAGGTCATATAAGTCGATCAAAACCAAAGGCCAAGAGCGACCCTCGCTGGGGAGGCTCTTCAGAACGGAGGCCTGCCTTCTCGTCATGACCCCCCTTTTTCGTGGTCCTGCCAATAGAGGCAGAGCGGACTCCGAGTGGTGATACTGTCAATAGAGGTAACGCCATTATCTTGGACTTTGTTGGCCTTCGGGCAAGCGTGTGGCGTGTTCATCAATAAACACGTCATTATACGGACCTAAGGAACCTAGGTTGTTCTTATGTGGTATTTCTCAAAAGGGGAAACCCACAATATATTCAAATCTTGAGCTTCGCGGAGAATAGACCATGCGATTTTCTCAGTGGGGAAAGTAGTAGAATTTTATTTGGGTGAAAGAGTTTAAGTTTTTAACTGTGTCGCCCTCACTATGTAACTAATTTGAAGATGATTCTACTTTATAGGTTTATTGATTATGCGTGATTGGTAAGAGTACAGGTAACTATGAACGACGATAGACTAGGGTGCTTAAGGCTATGAGTTTGGAGAAATGTTAAATATGTTTTAGAAACAACATTAAACGATTGGAGAAAAACACTATTGGCCAACATTCATTAATTATTGTGTACAATGACATCAGATAGCAATCCGTTTTGAACGACTGTTGTGAGAGCCTTCTTTAAAAGTTAAAAAAGAAGTAAAAGAGTCAGCAAGGCCAGGAAAGAAAGAAAACGCGTACAATTTATTCCGTACATGCATACATTATGCCATAATCTAAAAAAGTAGCCGCAGGTACGATGTTAACGGTGTCTTTTCTGTCCCGTGTAAACTTGCTAGAATCTGTCCGATTCTGGCAAGGCAGAAGAAAGCAGCATGTTTCAAGAAACACGCGGTGCAATATACTGATTGTTTCACCAAAGTGAAACAATCAGCAAGTGTACGAGATTTAGTTTAGTCGTGGCAGGGTATGCATTGGGCAGACAGGGCGCTGCTTCAATGATAGAACACGTGAGCAAATTCTGTGTGTGTGCAACTACGCGCGGGGTAATCTTGCTGACCATTGTTGGCGATGTGGGTGCAAACCTGACCCAATTCTACGAAGTATTTCAGAAAGGCATAATATAAAACGGAAAGAGAGATTAAAGAGGCGTTAAACATAAGGAAAGGAGAGAAGGCAATTGTGTCAGCGCTCCGTTTGTCTATATGCTTCAAATTGAAATGGCGTTTTTGGACGACTCTCTCTGAATGTGAGACTGCGTGTGATGCGGCTTGGGCAATGATTTGTGTATGTATAGGTCACGATGCTGCCATTAAAAAAAACAGAGGAGAGTAAAGCGCCTGTCCTCTCGTCTGTGTAGCTTCCTTGTCCCTGTTTTGTTCGCGCTTTTATCCCTTTATTCAATATGGACCAGCTAGCCCAAGCCCAAGTTTTATTGTATATTATAGCGCTTTCTTATGATTGTCAAAATTCAAGTAGCAATGCTATACAAAAACGGCTATTTTATTGTGCGATTCAAGAATTATTTATGCATATAGACATAGTTTTGGGCTCGCTTATTACAATAAATAAACACGAAATAATATTATAAATAAATTATTTTTTTCACTTAAAAACCGACGACCAGTTCGCGCTTTCCACTTTTCACTCGCTTCCTCCTTTCCCCCCTTCTAGACTGTCCACCGTTGCCTGTTTCCCCCTCCCCCATGGTGAGGAGGATCTTCTGCCTTGCAGAACCCCGAGTCTGGTCGTCGGCCTTTAAGACATCGCAATTTTGTTATAGAAGAATTCTTAATTCTTCACCAAGAATAGCGATAAAAAGATAGTGGCTGTGGTTTGAGAAAGATTTTTATGAGAGAGAATATATATTACGCAATATTTTTGACATTGAATTGTAATGTAAGTCGAGTGTGAACGCAAGCTCGAAATTATATAAAATAATATACGGTAAAGCAACTTGTAGATCACTGCCTTAGCTAATAACTAAATTACCCATTCGTCGAAACTCTAACGAGCTACCGGTAACTTTTTATTATTTGCCCCGCGATTACTCTATGTGAAAGCGCTCCAGCTTTTCTACGAATGGTGAAACGACTGCAGCATTCAAGGTCTTTTTTAATGCTTTTGCTAAAATGCTTGACATTATTATTTATACGATATGTTTATTATAATTGCTATAGTCAAATAACAGATGTGCTCAGTGTCTATGTAGAAGTTCTCTGCAAGGGTCGACACTGTCGTAATGTGTCATTAAGAAGGCATCAACCTGCTGGGATCCCAAAAATAGTAACTTGATATCACTAGTCACCATTTTATTACAATTGATAATAGTAATTATCGAATCATTATTCGCGTATCTGACTGTAGCCTCTATGTACCATTTTAGAAATGTGAAGAGAAAGAAAGAAAAGCAAGGGAACACTAAATTCACAACGGAGTGGAAAACAAAAAGGTGAGAACGGCGTATACATCTGCTTGGATATAATTTTATTTTACGTTCCAGCTATCCCCAGTGGGCTCACTTTTTTGTACACGCTCCCAAACACAACCAATCATCGCGCTGTAAACACCTCCACCAACAGTCATCACTCTTTATCCCGAATGAAGAAGGTTATTACATGTAAACAAAAACCAAAGGTGTCTTTCCTTCTTGGGCGCGAAGCTATGAACACGAAAAAGCCAAGGCGACAACCGCTCGAATCCACTATTTTGTACCGTTGAGAGAGACCCTAAAGACGGCGTGATTTATGAGCTCCGAGTTCAATAGAAACGGTCCTCGCCATTTTGCCGGAGAACAGCTTATTTAACTTGAAAGCTGCGAGGAAATCTCGCGCCTCTGGAACCCCAATACGTATAAAAAAAGTATGAAAAGATTTAGAAAAGTGGACAAGAATTTTAAATGCGGCTTCGCCCGGAAGACGACCGGATGTGGAGGAAGGGTCCCCGAACGTCGTTTCCGGGGGAAGAAGGAAGGCTTCCGTCCTCATCTCCCCGACGGGTCTCGGCCGTCTAACGGCGGCGGTGTTGGCGCGGGCCTTATCCAACGAGTTGTGAAACTGTTAACGGTCGAGATTGTGCTGACAGCGGGGTTTTCGATACGCTTATTGAATTGCTTCGGAGAATAAAAGAAAAGTTTTATACTCATCTTTTAGCATCCGGTGTTTCAACTTTACGCAAAATTGTGATTGTCGCTCGATATGGTACGACAAAATACGCGTTTACTATTGTTATCCTCGAATACTATAAACATGGCACCACGTGTAATTGTAAATGCATATTCATAAACGTTGTGTTACTAACTGCGAAGTACGCGCATTATTTCAAAGAGGCTGGAAGTTGTATGGCAGAATCCGATAGATAGAGAGGATGTCAACACTCAGTTTCAGGGTGGCATTGTAAGTTCAAGTTTTCGAGGCTCAATCTTTCTTAAGTTAACTATACTGCTTAAATCATCGGTCAATAGCAATCGACGGCGCCAGTAAACTAACTGCGACATCATTTCTGGACGACAAATTGTAACGCCTAGATGCTCACCGGATCGGCCACATGTCAGATTATGGCAAAGAGAAAATATTGCAGCCACAGACTGGTATACACTTCGCCAACCTGTGGTTTAATAAGACATTTCGTTTCGCGCAAGCAACAAAGACGACGAGACGCAAGCGATTGTTGCGTCTCATCATTGGCGTTCCTCTAGTATCGAGTGGCCACGCTGCTGTATCACAAAGCTTTGTGACATTTATTAGTTTGCTATCAACGGCCAAACCAATCACGCACAGTGATCGCTCCGCGATTCTGCGCTGATTGGTTTGGCCAACGATAACTAAAGACACCAAGACAACGAGAGCGTGACGATGCATTTTTTGGCGCTGCTTGTTTGGTTCCATCAGATCGTCGGCGGCGGTCAGACTGAAAGTGAAACGGGGTGTAACATAAAACATGACATAAAACCGTCAAACTGGAATGTTTCCCCGCAATTAGTTGTGATCAGGCATTTCGATGACTGACACAGAGTAATGTCTTTGTTTTCTGGGGATCACCCGACATCTACTCGATGCCACTCGAATTTTTATTTTTTTAATGTGTGAATCTTTCTTTTATTTACGGTGAGTACTTCCTTGCAGCATTATAATGCAGAAAGAGGCCAAAAACGTGTCCAGCTACACTTTCCATTTTAACTATGTGCTTTTCTAAAGAGGGTCATTTATTACTATGTAGTGGGCGCCGTCATCGTAAAATTCTTAAGTGGTTTTACTGTACAGCACTAGCGAGCTCTCTTTTCAAGTTAATATTTATTCGTTTAAAATTAAATTTTTATCGGAGTACGGAAACATTAAATGGGCGTAATAAAACGTGCGGAAGACACGTATTTGCCAGCTTACAACGACAGTTATGCAAACTGCTTCGGTCTGCAATTTCATCGCACACATCTGTTTAACAATAACCGACACTTTTCCGAGTGCTCTTTTACGCTCTGAACTGTGAAATCTGTTAAAAATAAGACGGGAAAGCTACGCTCGAAGACGCTCGAGCATAAGTGAGTTTTCTTCAGTTGTTTTCCCCCTGAACTACGTTATCCGCAACGAAGACACCTCTACTTTGCATGCAAACTGCCAACACTGATTGCAGAGTTTGTTCAGGATCCCATAGAGGGTTTCGGAGTGTGATGTGGGAGGGCGGAAATGATCTACAAAAAAACTATCTACTGTCTCGTTATAATATTTGAACCAGACATGAAATATTTGTATGGGCAGCAATATATTCCCTCCTTTTTTGTTACTACCATGGCGCGCAAAGTGAACTGCGACACAGAATCGCAGTTTCTTTCAAATACTATTTTCTTTAATCTTCATTTTTTAATATTAAAATCGGTTTGAGAGGTTCTTCCAGTTTAGCATACCCATGCAAACGAGAACGTACTTAAGCAATGTTTTTTTTCGGAGATCAAAGACAAAAGTAAGGCAATAAATAGCCCTTTCACCTTCTCCCGCGATTTTGGAGTTGAAGCCATTCGGCAAACGCGGGCGCTGTTCGACCTAAAAGTGGGTAGTAAATGGACTGTGCACCATGGCGTATAACAAAGTCGGCATTGCCACCGCCCTCGGCAAGTTTTCTTAGTTCTATCTGCCTAAGCGAAGGCTTCCTGTAAACGTAACAGCTGCCTAACACTCGTTCTGAGTTAGTCTAGACCAGAGTGTCTTTTAATGTCACCGAAGTAGCTTACGGGTTACCCGGTAAGCGCTCGGTGAGCTCTCCTGTTTCGCTGACGCGCAGACGGTTACCTTGGCCGAGTAGAAGCGAATGTGACGTCAGAGGCAGAAGGACGAGAGTGCTCGAAATCGCGGATGCACCGATGAAGCACGGAGTGCGGTTGTGACGCTGCTGTAAGCCTACCCATAATACTTTGCGGTATGGACATTGAGAAGCGAGCAATTGTCAGACATCCCGCAACCCGCCCACATTAAAGACGATTTTCCGGAAAGAATCTAAGGAAGTGGAACTGAATACAGAGGCGAGCAAGCTGGTGAACTTTCAACACAATGTTGGGTGTGCAAGATAAAGCGTAATTTTACCAAGGCCTAGAACATGGAGATAACAAAGAAAAGTAAAGGCATTATTTTTTCTTTTAATTATAGGCAGACCTTTATTGTAATCACGTTGTACTTAACCGTGGCAGAATGCAACGTAATTCATCGAGGAAAAGAAGAGCCGATGGCGTGAAAGCGTAGTTGTCAGCCCGTGAGTTGAATTTAATTTGCCAGATGCAAGCCTCCTTGCTTTTTCCCCCGTTAGTGAGGTAGTCTAAGTAAGCGTTAAAGTTGAAGCTCGAAGAAAGATTCAACTAACGCGCCATTTATAGTGCCTGCCCTCCACATTTTATTTACCGAAAATGGAAAACGCTGCAGAATGCGCTTCCTTGATTCTGCTTTTCTTTTTTTTTTCTTTTTTTTCAAGTAAGATCAAATGAAATCATGAAGTCCTAGAGAACGTGCAAACCAAATGCCTGGCAAAAACATTAAAAAAAATGGTCGCAAAATATTTAGGTTAATGTTGCTTGCGCCTTTGGAAGTAATACAATACAAACTTAGAAATTTAGGGATGGTTTTAACAGAATATATTCAATATAAATATCGCTAAAGACTGAGTGAGACATACGTGTGCTCTAAGAAAAAACGGAGGAAAAATGTAGCAATGGCGCGTCCTCCCCCTTCTACTAACGCACCCCCAGGGGGACACGAGAAGAAGGGAGGAACGAGACGTTTTAATCCTTCTCCAGGCAGACGGGAGAAAGGTTCCGCCGTCCTGCCTCTTCTTCTTTCGGTTTCGTTTTTCGAGCACGTCGCGCGTATTTTGTTTAATAAATGTTGTTTAGTTGATTGAGCTTCAGCGGCAGCGAAGGCCACCTCTAATTCCGTCTCCCAGTCCAAACGTGCGGAACATTTCGGCTGCATTCACGTTTTTACCACTAATTTTGTCAAACGAGCAAACGAAGCCGCTAGAAACAGCGAAGTTCTGGAGCAGCGCCAGCAGCGCTATTTACACTGGGCTAAGATGGCCGCCTCCGATTGCGGAGCGGAAGGACTTTTCTACGTTTACGACGTTATGGAAACCACGGAAACTACGTCCAGGGTAGGAAGGGTTTGCTGGCGGGTGCTGGGGTGGCTTCTGTGCTGAGTTCGGTTCTGTTTTCCGTTGCCGAGTTCCAACCGGCAATCAACCTAGTTTTGTATTTCTGCGTGTCACCAACATAGCAGCAACCTCGCGATGGCATTGTTGTGCGTTGCGAACAGAGGACTGCAATTATCGCCGATGTGACCGCGTGTTTGCATATCAGTGGTGTAACAACAAGATGAGATGACGTAAACTGTCGGGCATTAATGCCGCTGGTCGGGCCGTGATCAGAGGGGGCGGGGTGTTGCAGGTTGACATTCCGCTTTACATTAAAGAGAATGAGACCGCAAGGGGAATTATGGTGCAAATGATCGAAGTGCGCATAGTCACGGTGGAACGCTGGTCTGGCCATTGTGACTGTCGTCTGCAATGTCCTGTTGTCTCCTCCTTGAGAGCGATTGTGCTCTGGGGAAACGACTGAGCAGAATGGAAATATGACGGAAAGTACGCATATTTACATTTTGGAATTTTAGCATTAAAGAAAGATAATAGGTAAATTAAAAGAGCTATCCTTTATTTTGTTGTTTAAATATACAAATATTACTATTCCTGGAGAAACTGCCCTCCAATTGGCGCGCTAGGATGACCGTTAGTCGTTTTCGAGCTCACGACGGCGTAGCTCCGTACATTTAACACCTGCCGCTAGTCGTGGCTTCGACTGCATTCAAGTTGATCGAAAAGCGATTCCTCTGCCCGTGAAGCTTCGCTTTCACCCGAGTGAATACCCCCTCTACAGAGATTAATTGAAGACAATTGCAGCAGCACGCGAACAGCACAAACAGAAAAACAAATACTACAATAGAATTATTGGCTACGACGTGCCGTGCGGGAAAGCAAACCCGTGGCTTGGAACCGCAGTAGAGCGGCTTGATTTATTGGCTTTCAAATAATTACGGCACAAGTGTTTACTTTTTACTAACCGATTCATCCCCTCAGCCTTTCCAAATACTCTCCGAGGTATGACATTGCTGAAAAAATATGTACATGATGGGGATAATTTTTATTGCTCAGGCGGTCACCGAGAAAATCCATACCTTCACAACGACCAGTATAAAAGGCGGAAACGCAGAACGCAGATGAAGTGATCGGGTTAGTGTGCTGCTGTATTTGTTTGTATATGTCGTCAATGTGTGCGCGCTGTACGTATGTATTCAGCTCATGCTAGTGTTATGCGTAATGTATTCACATGTGTATATAATCAAGGTGCCCGAAGGACTCGGAACGTAATAATGTCGCAAGCAAAATGATCGCAAGCAAGCTTCGCGATCATTTATGGTTACAGTATACATACAGCCAAATAGGCTGCTTCAAATTTGCTTTTTTTTTTAGAGCGGCTTTTGGTTTCGCGAATGGCTTATCACTCTTCCCTCCGTGATCTTCGATCGACGGAGGAATTGTGGCTTGAGGAGCCGCAAAGGTAAGACGTAAAGTGCGCGAAGTAGCTGGGTGTCTGTTGTCTCTGCTTAACATCGCAGTGCTGGCGACGAGAAGACAGAGTGACTGTTTTCGAAACGCAACTTTCTTTACCTGCAGGATGAAGCCGGTTTCGGAAATAAATACAGTTCGCGGAAAGCTCGTCTTCCGCTTTTTCTAGCTGCTCCGCTCGCCCCGTAAATGAACGTAGCGTCCTCGTGAAGCCTCATTCAGCTGGATTCACTCGATGCGCGGCCGCCATAATGAGATGCACACGACGGAGGACCTTTGCTTTCCAGATTTCAGGGAGGAAAGTTTCTTCCTTTCTGAAGGAACATATGTGTCAAGGGAATTTCTTCCTTAGCGGAGGACTAAATAGGCCCTTTTTTCTAAGAGTGCGCTTCAGGATTGAATACACGCTCCGGTGACAACGCGCCTGATGAGTAGGCGCTTAGTCACTAAAGCGTAGTTTTAAAAGAGAATGATTTCTTTCTCGCGTAGAACAGCTGCCTACAAATTCTTGCACAAAAAAAAAACGGAATGTATAAAAAAAAGACGCTGAATGCTCAATATAAGCGAGGCTTAATCGAGGCATTGCATTCTACAAACGTCGCTAAAAATGTCCAGGGGGATGTCTGAATAAACAAAAATGCCTAAGCAGACGAAATCCAAAACAAAAAAAAACGTAGCTCGAACGGATTATATTTTGACAGGCTTCTCGAATAGAAAATTGAAACAACTGAAACTTTGGTGGGAAAGCATCTGTGTCGCCAGGACTGTAGGAAAATATCACACACACGTAACAACTGCAGTGATGCGTTGAAGCAAAGTTGATCAAATGTGTATTGTTCCATTTCGTTGCTACATTACTTCAGAGAATACCAGAAGAAAAGCTAGTTTATTCGCACTCATCGCGATCTGTCGAAGTTGTACCTAGACGCTGAGGCCTATACACTCCGAGATATCGCGATTCTTTGGGCTAAAATACGGTTTCAATGCAAAAACATTAACTATCCCATGGAGCGTAGCCGGCGGCGTCTGCAAATTTTGGTTCAAATCGCAAAACACATCAGAGGTGTTTAGCTGCACTGGTGGTTCTTCGGCACATACGTGTCATTTTGGGCTCTAGTCTGGAACTTTGGCAACAATGTGGCGAGCCACAGAAAAGTCGTAACGACTCGGAAGAAAAAAGCACTCTGACGCATAAATAACGCCTTAGAACAAAGCCGTATTAGCCTCAAGTTAGGCCCCGAGGATTACCAAGCTTGTGCCAAGTTAGGGGTTTCTATGGCGTCTTGCCTGCACACAGAAAAAAGGGTATACTTTTACACACCTTGTCACATACATAAGACACATACATAAGACACATACATAAGACACCCCAAAACTTCAGTTGAAGGTACAGCGCACTAACATTGAATCGACGGTACCAACTTTCACGAGCGGCTTGATAGCCGAGTTCTACAACTTATTAAAATAGCTAATGTACGTGTGACTGACTGCGAAAAAGGTAATCGGGGTTTTCGTAACTCTACTGCAAAACCTCAGCTTTTTTTTTGTAGTTTTTGATGCGTACTTCTAAAAGTTGGGGTCGTCAGTTTGACGTCAGTGCGCTGTACGTCCAACTGAAGTTTTGGGGTGTCGTATATGTGACAAGGGGTGTAATAATATATCCTTTGTTTAGAGTGTGGGCACGCAAGTAAATTGTGAAAGCGAGATGCGCGGCTACGACTGGACGTCTTTCAAATATTAATCAATATGCGTGAGTACGCCAGTCAGTAAGATACGCGATTGCCTTAAAGAGGCCATGAAATAAATTTTTGGCTGGAATCAAGTGAATTTTGATTGGGATTTTACTAATGGCATATCGTTTAGTGGGCCGAAAGAAAGAAGGTGGGAAGTCAAAAGTCTGATTTTCGGTACGAAAAACTGAAAACACAGCGGACTGTTTCGTGCCTCCTTCCTTCGAAAGCTCTCTGCCTTTTCACTGTGATACATCCGCGGACCCCAAAGCGCGTTACTGGGTCCAAACGCACGTCACACGACACCGGACCTCCCTTATTCCCTTCAGCCGTAAGCTGACAGTGCGGTGGAAGCTATGCGCTTGCTAGACCAATCAGCCGCCTCCCTTTCATCACCTGACCTCATTCTTCGCGCCTGGGTATGCGCGAAAGAGCGTAACACAATTACGGCTGGCCCAACGAGCACGTAGCTTCCACAGCACTGTCAGCTTAGAGGTGAACGAGGTGGGGAAAGCACACTTTTGTCCAAGCTTTTAGCAACGGCCTAATCTTCTAGGAGTAGGGTACACAAGCGAGGATCCGAGCAAAAGGGGAGCCCCTCATTTCTGTCTTCTTGAACTGTTTGGTACAATGCGCGATTTGTAAGGTTAAGGAGAAAAGCTGAAAAGAAAAGAAAAAGTAAAAAATACGTTTCATGACTTCTTTAAAACCATATGTGACTCCATGAAGTTGCAACAAATCAAACAAACAAAGAAACCAATAACTCTAACCACAGTATATATATAGATATATGATCAACGACAAAAAAAAACTAACGAACCAGGGATTTAATGTCCACGACATGCATGCAATTGATCGTGGTATCGTGACAGAGGAAAAAAAACACAAAATGCATTAAAAGTATGATTGCGTTGCAAACATTATTTGGACTATTTGCGCAATATTTTTGTGTCTTGTCGCAAGCTTCAACAGCTTGCTCAATGAACTACGGCTTAGATAAAATAAGCAATATTTTAAACCTTCTCCCCGGGGCCGCCGTCATGAGTGCAACGCTCATAAATCACTTCACGAGGCAAATCCGCCAAAGAATGAAAATGAAAACGGCGTAGTGCGATTCCACGGTAGCCAGGGCGCTCATACGTAGACACTCAATGCAGGCACAGAGTCGCACAGCTTATTCGTTCTCCGATTTTACACCCCAGCCGTTCTTATTTTTGTTTTTGTCAAAGCCGGCGTACGTCGAGTGTTTATGCCCTTATCTACGCAGCAACTTTGCTACCGCTGGCGCCAGAAAAGTGGTATAGCCTAGGCAATAGCCACCATTCCATAAAGATAGTCGAGAGTTTAAATGGTGTCGCCTCGCTTTTTCCAATAACATATTTACGCGCCTCACAACATTGCCATTAGGGTTTGACGCCGCGAAAAGCGAGAGGCGACCATCTCTTCAGCGCAAAACTGCGCATGAGATACAAAACGCATGTATGCGCCATCTCGGCCGAAAAAGAAACATGCATTAATTATTCTTGGTTTTGTAGCGTGAAGCGATATGTTTGATTGCGCTGTTGTTTTTTATTATAAAACAATTACGCAGTTGAACATAACAACAATTAGGCTCCATTTGAACACATTTTTTTTTATTATTAGGAGCGAGCTGTTCCTCAAGCTTGGCAGCTCGTTGGCAACGCCACCAGTGACAGCGTACGCGTCGATCACTTCGCACACTGAAGAGCTGCCCGCTCCACTCTGTGTGGGGAGCAAGTCGTTTGCTTCTTACGCACGTGTTGCGGTGACGTCAGAATGACGCCGAGCTCTGATTGGCTCTGATTGAAAGGATAGTGGGTACACTCTAAAAAAAACAAAAAACGTGCGTCTGTTTTCCCGCACAACACTTACGGAGGCAGCTCAGCGAATGACGATGCCGAAACATATGTTTAGACCAAAAAACGCAGTCTGAGTTGTGACATTAAGCAATGCAAGCGTGACGTTTTGCATTGCTTAATGTCACAACTCAGACTGCGTTTTTTGGTCTAAACATATGTTTCGGCATCGTCATTTGCTGAGCTGCCTCCGTAAGTTGCGCTGATTGGCTCTCCGAGTGTTGTGCGGGAAAGCGGACGCACGGGCTTTTTTAGAGTGTAGTCCTCAATGCTAGAAGCCTTGAGGTCCCACTGTTTTTTTTTTCTCGATCAGACGATAAGATTTTGGCGTTCTGACATCGACGCAACCCCTGTGCAAGAACCAGACGAACCCACCCTCCGCATTGTAATGGGCCCTCAACGTCTTGGCCGCGTCTGCGCCTTCCCGCGGCCGTGTTTCTTGATCTGGCAGCGGAGTAAAGGTTTGGCACCTTGACATTCGAAACCTACCCATTTCCAGCGTTGCTCTAGGTGCGTTTTTTTTTTTTTTTTTGACTTGTTGGAGTTGCCGGGAGCTGAGGCTCAATCGCGTGTCCCGCTGCTGTAAGCGGCAACAACAGTAACACACAGCCATGTTTTATGGGCTGTTTTTTTCCGTCTGCGTGGGAAGATGGCTTTACGAGACGTTTTGGCGTTCGACGGTTCATAAATCACTACGAGACGTCCTTCTCCAGTGCCAGTAAGAGATGAAATCTACGTGAAAGTATTTTTCATTTCTCTTATTGTCAGTTTGTTCTTCGCCGCTGGCGGATCGAGTAGACGTATACTGGGATTCAGATGACGGCGGCGCTTTTCTACAGCGCATGCAGGAAATCTGTGTTATCAATCACCGGGTTTTCTTTAAAAAAGTCGTTAGCGCCGGTTCTGGCCCCGAATATTTTTGTATAGCTCTGTGCTCAGGTAAGCTCACACTGATTAGAAAGTTTGGCCTTGGGTTGGCTGCTACACACGATATGTATGCCAGTCCGGCCGTAGTCTCTGTGAAATGTTTCTGCTTTAGGCGCCACACCGTGGCGCTACAGCCTAGTCGCACGTTTCCAAAATGTCAAGGTGCTATATTTTTTTAATTATTTTAAAGAAGCTGATTCTGAATAGTGAAGCGGAGTTTACCCATGCTTAGTTTCATTTTAGTAGACCCAGTCCTGCTGACGCCTGGCCTCACAGGCACGAGTGCATTTGGTATACTTCGTGTACGCCTTGTTTGGCGGGAAGAAAGCCATTTAATCAGGCAGCCACAAACTGGAACGAAACGGGAGGGGGGGGGGGGGGAAATCGTTCTGAACCGGACGAAAGCGCCTGAGAAACGCCCCTTTCTTCTGTGACTTTATCAACAAAAAAATAAAGAAAAAAATAAGAAAACGCTGCAAACGTGTTTGCATTTTGGCCAGTTTTTGGTGGCTCTGAAATCACGTCGCTACGGTCGTTGCTGTCGGCACGGCAGATGCGCAGAATACGCTTCACCTCACTCGAATCTCTTTATCTATTTTCAAGGCACGCTTTATGCCCACCGCAGAGTTGTTATAATGTACGCTAAAGATTCAACTGGCGCCACTGTGCTGTGGCAAATTGAAGCAGACAGCAACCGGTCGGAAATGGACTTCCGGTTATGAGAAAAAGCCAGTCCGTTTTCCCCCTGCGCTTGATTATAAGAAAAATATATCACGAATACTTTGTACGTATCTTGTAGATTGGAACATTTCTCAGTCACGCAGACGAAATAATTGGTCAGTTACAGCGTTTCTATTTCAAATCCATGGCATTAAAATGGTGCTAAAACGGCTTGGTACATGTATTTATGTTCACTGTCAGACACTGTTAACGCAAACACGGCGTCGGAGCTTTTCAGCATGGGAAATGTACGTGCCAAACGAACAAAGGACATCTAGAAGACCAAGAGAGACGGCAAGAACTACGCAGTAACACTGGATCAGTAACTCATTGCGCATGCAGACGTTCAAAATAAATTCAAGGCCACGTATAGGAGTGTCCGATTTGCAATAAATAAGTACCGCTTTATTCTTTCTGCTCATGAATATGTGCGAAGATGCTTCTTCTGCATTCAAAACTTATCACCCGCACGCGCGAAATCTTCGAAAATTGGGAGAAACCAGAGAACAGGTACCCGAGAAAAGCAGTTCGACATAGGAAATAATAAAAAGGCGCACCTTTCATAGCCCACTTACTTTATTCTTTAGGGTTTGAATGTTTTTTTAACTGCTGGTAAAAATGCACAACGGGGTCATTTTCATTGCGACAGGACGGTCATATTAGCAATATATAAGCGCCACCGGAATGCTGGCAAACCTTGAACACACTTTACATTCCTTTCGATTGTTATTTTGCTTAGAATCGTTGCTCGTTTTTACATACCTCCTACGGAACAAAGATTTTGGCGTGAAATATATAAAAAAGTCTAACATCGTACAGTCATAAAGAAAAATGTTATAACTAAATCAATTACACCTTTGCATTACAATGTTAATAAAGGTACACACTATTCGGTACGACCAAAATAAGAAAAAGGATCTATGTTATTTTCCGGCGAAGACACAAAATGCACGCGCGTTGTTTCATAAGGAATGCACAGGAGCACCGGAAAAGTAAACTGGTTGCTCTCTGCTTCAATTTGCATACCGGAAGTCGCATAGACACTAGCGCCAGTTGAGCCTCTAGCGTACTTTATGATAACTCGATGATGCCCACACTTAGTATAGGTGAACGCGGACTTGTTTGTAAAAAAACTGTGTTGGTCTACATGCTCCGTTCAACGACAGATTGACAAAACGACGGAAACTCGGTGCGGCTACTTTCCGTCGTGGTGATAGGTCTGCCCTGTCATATTTTCCCGTGGTTGAAGAGCTATAGGGCGAGTTTGGTGGCGACGACCTGGTACTCGTTCGGTTGATCTATGTGGATAACATGTTCGTCTGCTTCTTTTGCAAGAGGTTGTGGTGACGTCAGAACGCAGAGCTATAATTGGCTCTGATGGAAGGATAGTGGGTAAAGCTCAAGGCAGCTTGCTTTGAGGTATACTCACTCTAATTCAATCAGAGCCAGTCAGAACTCGGAGTTCTCACGTCACTACAACCCCTGCAAACGAAGCAGACGAACTTGCGTTCCGCATTGCACGTGAGCATGAGGCTGCCGCAACTATGCTTCGTCCACCCTTAAGCAGAGATTGCTGCCAAAGCTACAAGCGCGAGCTAGCCCGCGTTCCTGGCTTTGAGACATGCATTTCTTGCGCGAGCGCTCGATCTATAAAAGAACGGTTAAAGGCAGCTACCTCAAGCTCTCGTGCTTAAAGCCCGACCTACAAAAGGGTTTTTCGCAAGGTGGGAAAATCCTCCTCGCTACCCTTTCCATTTCCCACTCTCCCTCTGCTAACTTGACAGAAGGGGACTACTTTTGTTGGGCCTGGATAAGCCGGGATCTTATTCCGGCTTATCCTCTGCTAACTTGACGGCAGAAAAGGATTCCCGCGCCGTCAAAATAACATTCGGAGAGGAGAAAATGGGAAGGGTGGCGAGAAAGACTTTCCCACGTAGCGGAAAACCCTTTTGTATGTAGGCCTTTAAGGGTGAACGGAGTATACGAATTTCCATAAAAGCGTACGAGGGCGCCTTCATTGCTGTGTTTGTGTTATGCATGCGCACTTTCCGGCTGGCCCCAATAGAGAGATCTCACCAGCTAGTTTGAGTACGCCACCGCTGTCGCCATGCATCGTGGGAACGTAGTTTTCAGCACGCGCGACAACCACGCTGGAGGTCTGCGCGAGCAGAGCACGAGACGGCACGAGCTGTCTCCTGCACGGGCGCCTACCTCTTGTGAACTACAGTCATGGCGGCGTCACGCATGCGTGAAACGCTTAGTGAGATCGGTCTATTGAGAGCGAGCGCTGCCTGAACTGTGATCTAGCACGTGTGGACTGTGATTTTTGTAAACAGTGCAAACGTCTATAGGTGCTATCCGACATGTATTTGTGCTTCACAATCCAGTAGTAGAAATATTCAAGTTGGCTGTGGGCTACGCCGATCCTACTTGGCAATATCATTTTTGGGAACGTGGGGATGAACGAAAAGGAGTGTGGTTCTATTTAAACAATAAACCGGTAGCTGCTCAGAAAAAAAAAAAGTTGTTTAAGAGGTAGGCGGGGAACCGAACCAGTCTCGCAATAGTCGCTCCTACGTAAATCACGCTAGAATATTTCACGCGAAATGGTGAGAAGCGGTGATATATCATAATAAATGAAACTTGAATGAGGGCAGCACTACTCCGAGAAACCATTCTAACACCCAAAAAACAGCACAATGCAATGCAAAAAAAAAAAACTGGCTTTTTTTTTTTTGGCAGTAAGTTTACAATTGTGTGTGCATTAAACAGAATGCCATCTCTGATCATGCAGAAACTCGGGGTCAAACAAGGAAAGTCGATGGCCGAGACGTCTTTATTCGCGCTCGTTCGCATTGGAACCTACTCGGGCGAATTCACTCCCAAAAGCCATAGGGGGAGCGGGAGAAGAGGAAAGGTTTATTGAAGGAGATGGGTTTGCTGATTTCTTAAGTGCTAAAGTAACCTTAAAACTCCTACATTTTCCTCGCTATGTGGGGTCACAGTTTTGTGTGGATCTAAATTTATACAAGTGCGAGAGTGCTTCTATGTGCCTTTCTAGGAAACTGTTCAAATGCATTACCGAATTGAAAGAGGAAAAAAAGAATAATCGATAAAGGGCGCCGCGATTCTTTCCCGTGAATGCAAATGAACCTTCATTCAACCAGAACCATTCATTATACTTTTAGGTGGAGCGTGTAAGAAAGAGCATAATACTCCGTGTCAGCATAACATGTTAGCCACCGAAGGTGCTGTTTCGGAGAGCCAATCAGAGTGTTGTAGGGAGGCACGTGGTGCCTTATCGTGGGTGTGCACTTGTCCTGTGTTGTGCCGTCACGCTCCATCCTATAGGCTCAGAAGTCGTAAATTTTTCTTCTGTCAAGTTATGCGGAAACAACGTAGTTGTGCAGCTTCGAGATTGTTAGAGCAGGAAAATGTATTTAGAGATAGAACAACCTTATACCCTAAATTAGGGGTTTCCGAACCCCGGCCTTACGGGCCAGACCCTTCCGCGGAGACGTCCCGGGTGGCCCGCAGATGGCCGTGGTCTTTCCAGTGACGCACGGCTACAAACGCAAAAATAAGCGCGTGAAAAAAACAAAAATGGCGCCGCGTCACGCATTAATAGCGCATTCGAATAAATCAGTAAGAGTGAGAGAAAATTGCATCTAAACCCGTGTTTTCTCGTCGTACTATTGTACAGTGCCATCACCAGCATCACTACTCGTTGTTCCCTGCTTCATGTCTGCAGGACTACGACAAACCTCCTTTGCGTGCCCATGTTCAGGGTGTGTAAAAAAATATTTACAAGGTTTTTTTCTATCCCAAAAATAAACTATACGCATGGCCGAACGTTCATTCTCCGCCGAAAGGTTGCGATAGAGGTGCCAAAGTTTTAGCACAAACTGATATTTTATTCAAAGGTCATAAGTGATTTTTTTTTCAAATTTCATCGGGAAAATAGAGCCCTTTTTCGCAAGTTCTCAGTTTCTGGCGGAGTAGAGCATTATGTATAGGAAAGTTCCGTCGGCCACCATTTTTCGTTGAAATTTTCAGAAAATCATTAATAACTTTTGAATAAAATATCGGTTCACTCTGAAACATCGTCATGCGGTTCGGACCTTTAGCGCTACCTTCGGGCGGAGAATGAGCAATCGGCGGTGCGTAGTTTATTTTTACGGTGAAACAAGGCTGTACATGTTTCTTGGGGACACCCCGAATATCGTGCTTAGCGTATTTCGCCATAACACTTGCATATATTGTCATTCTCGGATCTACCATTCTCGTTCGTCCTCTGCCGTTTGTGCATATGCCAAAGCTCCTCTATGCCTTGAGTTATGCTTGGCGAGTTCTCTGGCTCGCAAGTATTTTGTAATCGCATAATTAGCAACATATTGAATTGAAAATTTCTACATGTTCGTCCACCTTTCTTTTTTTAAATTATTCATCTAGTTTAAATGTTTTAATTTAAATGCTTATTTAGGCTTATTTATTCGGTATTCGCTAATTATGATTCTATTATTTATGTCAAGACCCTCGAGACTGCGACAGGTTCTTTAGTCGGCCCCTTGGCCAAAACGTTTAGAGACCGCTACTCTAAATTAAGAATAGAAATGGCATGTAAATATCGGGAAATTTACACAATCACTTCTATTATGGCTTGTTTTGCTAATAAGTTGCTTATTGCTTAAATAAATAATTGTGATCGAAATATGTAGTGTGCTTCACTGTGCAAATAAATGTTAGACTTACTAATTAAAAAAAATCGTATTTCATATATGGCACACATGATCAACGCTGCAGGTATGAGAAGGCCACATTTACTTGCGTTCACATGCTGTTCTTCTAACAAGTACGCTCTTGTAATTTATGTAGAAGGGCGAGAAAATCTGTAAATTTTTGACAAAATCCTAGTCCTATTTTTTTTCTTCGGTACGTTCTTCTGTTATGCCTGGTAGGGGGCAGGGGCAAAAGACATTGCTCTCTGACGGAGTCGCGACACCCTCCCCCTCCCTTTTTCCCCATACAATTCAAAGCAGGGAAACATGTCTACATAGTGTTGTAGGCGTTAGCGAGAAAAAGTAACTAAATTGCTTACTCGCTCCTTAAAAATAGAAGTAAGGCGCGTTAGCGACCTAGGTTTATTAAAAAAAATGGAACTTGTAACATTCACCTTTATTGATGAAACATTAGGCACGCTAACTTTACGTTACTTTTTATTTGTGAAATAAAACATTTTACGGTATTGACGTTAGGGGTACGCATAAGCGCCATATGTGAATCAACATTGCGTCCACGCAGCAAGCTAACATAATGACCTTATGTTGCACAATAGCCAGCAGGAGTTACTGCTGGCGTCTTTTGCAATAGAGCCGGATCCTTGCCCGTCCGGACATCAGGAGTTGACCTCGGACGTCTTCTATCCACCCTTCCATGCCGTTGACGGAAACAGCGTTTTTCGACACTGGGTCAAAGGGTATGGGCCTTGGTTCTTTTTCTGAAGTGGGGGTGTTCGCGTGGGAAAAAGAGAGTCAACATTTTGAAGATATGTGGCATACTCAAGTAAGTTATTTGTCACTGTTTTGGAAAAAATGTAACGAGTAAATTATTGTTACGTGTAAAAGCAACGTGTTACCAGTAACGCCAAAATTAATCCGCGTACTAGACTAAAACCGGTTTTAAATGTGCGACCATCTGCTCTTTAGCGAGCGGCCAGATGGTTAGCTTTGAGGCAAAGAACCCTGGCGCAGCACCTTGTTGACGTCACGTTGAGACCATACGGCGGATGATCAGTGTTGACATCCCTCTAGCAGATAGTTTCGGTTTTGCCATAAACGCCCGAAACCAAACATTAAGCCGTGATATTTATAAAATTACACACAATATTGAGGGGAAAAAATTATACCTTGTAATACGGGGACACTGCTTTAGCTAAAAACAATCGAAATCGCAAATTAAAAAAAAATATATTGGCCGGATCTGTTCTTGAAGAGGTGTGTCATTAAAATTTAACTATACAATATACTTAAAGGTATAATAAAAAACTAAAACCTAAGTACGCTCAATTTTGTATTCTTGTTTGTTTTCCCCCATACCTTCGAAATTCTTTTGTGGAAGATGAGCTTTTAGTCAGTAATTACTTGAGTTAAAGAGAACAGTACCTTGGCAACGTGCAATTAGGTTATATAGGAAACGCTAATAGACCATTTGCTGTCTTACCCAAGCATCAAGGAGAATGCAGGATTGGTGTTCGAACGCGCCACACGCGCACGCCTTTCCTGTATAAAAGATTCGAAGTGAATAACCAAAAGAAAGCATTGACGAATGCGCGTGTAAGATATTTTTTAGGCTTTTGCTTTGAAAAAGTTACTACTGCTGAGGCCAGCACGCGGCGCGTGAACACCAATCCCTCATTCTCCTTTGATGCTTGGGCAAAGATTAATACTGTTTCAGCTGTCCAGACGCAGCCGATGCTACAAGCACGAGCGTGGCCCTCAACAGTGCCTGTACTGCAGGAGTGCGACGTGCTTGCAGGGACCCTAAAGCCTGGAGCTCGCGCTTGTAGCATCGGCTGCGTCTGGACCCAAGCTGAAACGAAGTATAGTGAAAGTATCTCGACACCTCCCGGCGAGAAGCTGTTTTATTACGCATTATGTAAATGTGATCCGCTACCTAGGAGTTCAAAATTTTACGTACACGATAAAAAAGTTTGGGAAAGTGTTAATAGGTGAACTATGTTTTAATATCGCTTTTCAGTTTCCTCATAAAGCGCTGACGACGATCAGTTACGCGTTGGAATTATTATAATATTTTATACGGTAAATTCGTGGCAAACTATACTTTACAGCAATAAAAACGTCACAGTATAGTAAACGTTATAAAGTATCTGTACTATTATTTTCGAAGCGCGTCGCACAGGCGGGAGACTTAGCTGTTCTTCCTTTAGGTTTTCATGCAGCGTATACGTACCTGGGTCCCTTAATACTTTTTGTAGAGAAACTACTGATCCATTAATAGACAAAAATACTACAAGCATCCGGTGTCTCCCTAAAGACAAAGTTCAAACCTAACAAGACATTTAGTGAAGCTAGTTTTACCTGCGTAGCTTCAACCGCGATGTGCACATAACTCCTGCCATAAATATTTTCTGTTTGACTACAGCGTTCCTGCGAGGCCCCATACCAATTGTTTTCTCAGATTTCGCTCAGACTGTAAAAAAAGGACTCAAAGATTGTGCTCCATAATTAATCAGCCGATCACGTATGCACCAAAGGTGAAGGAAATAAATTGTACCAGGAAATAGTACAAAAAAGAAGCGCTTTATTAATTGAAGCGGAAGGCGAGAGGTAGTTGGTGACGAGACAAATACGGAACACGCGAACTGTATCTTATTTCATATGAGTGCGATTCTTGTTGTAGTTGAACCAAGGTCTCCGTCACCAAACGCAGAATTAAACAACCTAAGATTGGGAGGTTGCTTGCTTAGAGCCGCCATCACAGAATCGCTCGAGATATCGTTCGTGAAAATTTCGTTGCTCGAGTCAGAAATCGCTGCCTTGATATCGTTTTGAGCGTCGACGTCTACAAGTTTTATTAAAAAGTTAATTTAGTAAGCATTCAGTAGATATTTCTTTGTATGATTTTTTATAACACAGAAAGTGAAAATTCCAGCAGTCCGAACAAAAGGATTGTGGTGTCACGAGAACTAACCTATTCCCGGTAGTCGAAAATGGCTTTTATACGTTGCGGATGGAGGCTGGACGAATTTGTGTAACGTGCGGAGGCACATGCAAAGAGCAGCCTTAGGAGAACAAAGGACGTCTCTGTTCGCGGTGTTGAATTTGCGGTCTTGGTTTTGTGACGTGTAAACAACTACGGAGCATGACATTCGATAAGAACGCTCCGCGTGTGAAATACCTCAAATAATTGCCAAGAATATTGAAAAAAGTAGTTGTTGAGCGTGAACACGCACTTATTCAACAAACACCCCGATGCGGCTAACACATGACGTCTAAGATTTCTGTAGCCATAAGTCGAATATTTTCTTCTTTTCTTGTCTTCCTGAGTTTTCTTTTTTTTTCGCGCAATTTGTTTTAAAGCTTATAGTTTAAGAATTTGATCGTAAGGTGTTTTCTACTTGAGGCTATGATGCTTCTTTTTTTTCCTGCGCTTGGTGATAAGACGATTCTAGAAGCGGCTGTAGACGAAAAAGATTCCATTAGGTACGAACTAATATATACTCTAATATCTATTCATTTCTTCATACTGGCAGCATTCCGTCTGAACGCCAAGTCAGATTGGTAGGGAATTCGACAATCCAGGAATCTCCATTCGTGTATTTGCATGTATAAACCTCAATTATTTGGGAGGCCGACAAGACAGTGCTAGCGTAATACTTGCGAAAACAAGAGGTCGGATAAATTCTGATTTTAGTGACGTTAACAAAGTAATCCTGACATTAACAAATATATTTTTATTTGCTTAATTTCCACATTATGATAAGCTATAACTTATAATCCACGCGTTGTTCTTCACTTCTTGTGTTAGTTGTTCGTTATTTACTTTGAAAGCTCGATGGAACTTTTGATGCGGGCAAGACATCTAAAACTTCCGTCAACTCTCGACAAAATGGTTTTGCCTGAAGCATTTCGTTTTTCAAATGCGGAACGGATCCGGCACCTCTCCCGTAGTGCAATCTGTGCAGCAATGAGACTAGAAAAAAAAATTCTGACCGTTTCGCCTTACCCGACGTGCGTAACCTGATAGCAAGCAAATGTCGCGGCGATGTCATTCTACGTTCAGCCGCCCATTTATCTGCGCCCCAGCCACGGCCTCTACAGACTCAGTAATCTCCTAAATGACGCGACTTAAATTCGAAAAAAGAAACTTTCTTGTAGAGAAGCTTTTCTTTAAGCGTGTGGAAATTATCAATTTCTCTCCTTCGCGATGCGTAGTATTATGTCCTTATATATCAATTAGTGGTCTTCTCTAGACATCAATCATTAGCATAATTGTCGGTAATATAAATTCGTTACAAGTTTCCGCATCATAGGCATTCAACACGATCTCTATACGGCCAGTCCATCGTAATTATCCTTTCCAGCCATGAACACCACGTGTCATCTGCAGGCACCGCAGATACAGCAATCAATGCTGTTAAACACTCATTAAAAAAAAAAGCTGGCTTTAGGCGCGAAGGAATTTGTTGGTGAAAACAAACGATGCCGGCTTTTGGCTGCCCTGGGTCCCAATTACATCTTTCTGATGGTAGGGGCGCGGTGCAGTTGAGGCTGCATAGCACGATGAGCACACCAAGCACTTCGTCTCGGCGACGGAGCCGACCGAGGACGCCTTGCTTCTTTGCTTGTCCATTGCGGGCACTTTTCCGCACAGATTCCTAGTCTGCGAAGTGGGTCGAGGACTTTTCGGTGTAGGCCGTTTCTGTGTAGGACGTTTCGGTGCGGATTTTTCGGTGCACGGACCTTTCGGTGCACGGACATTTCGGTACACGGTCAAAAGAGATCACGAGATTTTTTTTTTTAGTTTTCTCTAAGCGTAATTAGCACTATTTTAGCTACAAGTTTATTTTTCTCTTTTTTATCATTTTTTAGACTTGGATATGTCATTTACGGCCACTTACTTATATACCACCTAAGTAACTTCGTTAGGCGCAGTACCATCCTGCGTGAGGATTGGAGACGTTGGACGTTATGGTTCATTTGTCGGTGTCTCTTTTCCAACGTACGCACTAGTCGAATCACTCGTCTCGGGTAATTTTCGACAATCTCAAGCTTCTTGCTGTTGGGGCGTTTCCTACACAGATTACCAATAATAATGCCCACACGTCTACAGATGGCGCCGAGAACGCCTGCATCGACCCAACGCGTAAACACGATGTGATGCGTCTAGTGCGTACGTTGGAAAAGAGACACCGGCAAATTAAACATAACGTCCAACGTGTCCAGTCCTCCCGCAGGATGGTGCTGCGCTTAACAAAGTCACTTACGTCGTAAATGAGTAAGTGACCGTAAATGGAAGACAAAGTCTACAAATTTATAAAGTGCGAAAAAAAATCAATCTTACCTAAAACAGTGCTTATGACAGCAAAAAAAAAAAAAGAAAAAAAAACTCGTGATTTTGAATAACCGTGCACCGAAATGTGCGGATCCCCTGCGAAGTGTAGCCACCGTTCGTGCGTTTCTATTTTTGGCGTTCAGCAATATCTGGCGGAAGGACGGAATACGAGACCTAGAATCAAATTACTACTGAACTTATAATTGAAACGATGGTTCGAGGATGACGGACTGCTCTCTGAAAGCGTCGATGCCCTCCGGCCAAGAGAATGTGCGCGACTTTTCAGGGCGCACCTGATCCTAGCGCTTTCTTTCCAATTAATTATATTCTGCAAATCAGCCTTATGTTTATCCGAGCACGAATGAATCGATGTAAACATCTTATAGATAACACCCCTCTCCAAATTGCCCCCTGTTTGTAATTAAGATTGCGAGCCCGACTAAATTATTCGGCAGTTTAAGTCAGTTTAATGCCACGCGGCTTTTATCCGGCAAGTTTCATCCGGGAAGCCTCATCCGTGAAGCTTCGTGCGAGAAGCTTAAGAAAATTGTCGGGCATATGTTTGGAAGGCTTAATCCCGGTAGATAGACGCGAGTGTTTTAAATAATCTTGCAGCAAATATTCACGCTTCTAGTACTTCCAAAGGACAAGGTGGAGGGTGAGCGTTTTCCAAGAGCCGTGAAGTGTATTCCAGAAAGACTTGTGCTCGTTACTTGAAAAAACAAATGGATTATGATTACAAATTACCGAGCCTCAAATGTAATGGATTACCTTTACAAATTACTTTCGCTGAAAAGTAACGGATTACTTTACTCGTTACGTTAAAACTTAATTTCACGTTACTTTTTCCGTACACTTATTCAGAAAAGAATAGAAACAATTTTGATATTTTTTCAAAAATGTTCTGCATTACTACTTTTCATTTCTCAGACGCCCGTATTATGGTGGTCCTTATAAAAATAAAATATTGTATTTGAGAGAAAGCATGTAGGTGCACCCCCTTCACCTGTAAGCTGACGAGGCACCGAAAGCTGCAACCACACCCGCCATCCCCCTAGCTTATGCCCTCCGGAAATGATCCCTGAAATTATGCAGACAAAGCTAGCGGTGCGCATGCTCAGTAGCAACGTCTACCTCCGCTGCGAGGTTCGCAGCTAAAGAAGCGATCTACGAAAGCTCCTTTTTGACTCGTGTGTTTCGCCTGTTATTCACAAGAAAAGAAAAACTTGGTTCTAACGTTACAATGTATAGCCAATTAATGCAGAATGGAGGTGTCCCAGCTTACCTTGATGTGTTTCCGTAGATTCGAGTTTGTTGTTCTTGTCTTTGACAATGTATGTTTTTTGGCAAGCAAAGTATGCACTAAAACTCTAGGTTTCCGTTCTCTTTAATGCCCTGAATTTTTTTACATCTCATTAAAAGATGGCCATGGAGACGGCGGACACTCCATGACCGAAAACTCGACCAGTCAAAGAAAACGTGCCGGTAAGGGGTTATCGGTCGTTCATACGTTCTCACTTTCATACCAATATTCGTGGAGGCTAGGGGAGGGGAGGGCATAGAGCGCGAGAGAAGCGATGGCCATCGGTCTCACAAAACAATTGAAGATCGCACCACTTTTACACGTTCCCTCTCTCTCTCTCTCTCACTTTCTGTCAGCACTCCTTAGATAGCCTAACCCCCTTCATTTATGTTAACAGTTGACTGTAAAGTGAGGAGTGAAATCGACCATCATGCCCAGAGAAGTAAACCAAAAGTATTGTCCGCACCCTCGAAGACGATGCTCTTAGCCTCACGCCGGGCGCTTTTCAATCGTGCCTCAAAAGCGTGCTAGAATAAAGTAGGGCACATCAAAGACAAAGAGATTTCGACGCGAGGCTACATCGTCTGTTACACGAGTTGTGAACCCGCGAATCGAGAGGGTACGGATTCGCGTTTGATATCTGTTCAGTGGGGGGAGACATCGAAGAAGTTGGAGAGGGTGAAACGTTTTAAAAGACAAAAAAATAAAAATAAACACGAAGCGCCTTTCTCCTTCGCGGGAGACGAAGAAAAACACGATGGAAGGCGACGGAGAACCTACTCGGCGTTGTCTTACTTGATCTTTGTCTTTCATATATTTGTACATGCCTTGAACGTTTTTTTAGCGGTTCTAGTGACCGGTCATACAAAATCTCGAGTGTTCTTCTCGGCTATTTTTCCCTTTCCTGATGTTTTCTATTTTCTTGAACTTGCTGTCCTTGTGCTGCTGGATGTTCTGCTTGTATTGCTCCAGTTACTGTATTATGCTCATGTTTGTAAGAAGTAGCGAGAAATTACATTATTCCGTTGCCACTCTTTTGTAACCAAATCAAATTACAAATTACTTCAGAAAAGAAGTAACATGGCAATTACAAAACCACTTGAAAAAGTAACGGATTACAAGTAATCCGTTACTTGTAAAGGATTACTTCCAAAGTCTGTTTTTAGGTTGGCATACAACGACTGAAATATATACTGTGTTAAGGGTAACTCGTTTCAAGGAACGGCGTTACCGGTACCGCGTTACTCTTTTGCCTAACATAGTTATGTACTCGTTACATTTTACAGTAACAGGTAACTTACTTACGTTACTTATTTTAAGTAACGGGTAACGTAATTACGTTACTCGATACATCTTTTTCCTCAAGATCCGAAAAAAGTACACTTAAAGCTTTTTTTGTTATTATACTTTGTTTTATTTTAAATCCAGACGCAGCCGACGCTACTGAGCTGATGGGACCAGTGAGAAGCGTGAAATGGGGACCATCCTGGCGTTCTTCATTTTTTGTGTGAGTGTTCTACTATCGCTGAACCAATCAGAAACAAGAAGGCCCAGTGACTTGCGCTTTTGACGCTGTTTGATTGGTCACATTATCCCGTGGCGCCGACTGCGTGTGGACATGAGCTGAAACGTGGTATAATAGGCCATTTGTCGGGGTCACCCACGCTGCACCGGACTGTTTTGATTTTAGTATATTTGAGGCGCCATGTCAATAATTATTGCATTCATTCCACATGCCTTCAATATTTTGCCTGTCTTTTACCCGCGCAAAAGTCCCACTTTAAAGAAAAATACCAAACGCCCGCGCCCTTTCTCCCAACGTCAAAAAATGCTGTTGCTCCCCCCCGAAAGCTGCAACCACACCCGCCATCCCCAAAAAAGAATTGCTGTTAACGTTAATTTATAAAAAAAAACGCAAAAGTAACGTGCGTTACCTTTT
>JAZHYW010007258.1:0-18589 GCA_037355805.1 Ixodes ricinus | reverse complement strand
AAGGAATTACGCATGACGCTCTATCCTTTCATGTATTCATACTATTCATTGTCGCGCTCACTTTCACTCATCTATTGCCACTCGGTTTAACACACATTCAGCTCTTCACCACTAGTTTTAGCGGAGAGTAACAATATTTGACCCGCGTGAAGCGGCAGTAGGTGTCTCCAACGATCTGTATGCTTGTTTCATAGGGGTGAATTTAACTGCAAGTAAAGTTGAAAGGTACATCACCTAACCTATCAGGTTCTCCATTCAAATCTGCACATGTTCACGTTAAAAAACGTCGAAGGGCCTCCGAGCTAGCGTTTCCCGCTTGATATACCTGTTATCTAGTCGTGCCGCCAGCTGTTGTGACAGCTTGTGTCGCCCCGGGCAATGCTGGCATGCCTGAGAAATCTTCCTCCACCTCCACAGTCAGTGAACAGTACTTGCCCTGCCGGATGCCGTGGAGACAATCTACGGGCAGATCTCCGAGATCATCACAGGCAATGCTTGACTTGCCAGCGGGTACACCCACCCATGGCTCTCTTAAACATCTGGTCACGAATGCCTGACTTAGCTCTGCGAAGCTAAAATAGCATGTTTTCTTCCTCATCTTGTCTTTTCAGAGGAAGCGACAGCCGAGGCATGATTCCACCGCATTGCTGAGCCACGTACCGCGCCCGAGTTCGAAAACCTAAAACATGCTTTAATAAAGAATCGCCCTGATGCAAATAAATGAGGAAGATGTTGGCAGGCATGTCGAGGGCCTGGTAAAATAAGACATGAACCCGTCCTATAGAAAAAACTCAATATTCAGCACGCGCACGTATAAGCCAGCGATGCGAGTTCGCACGCACCTGCGATTTTCGTCATCGCCAGCGACAGACTTGTCGTTGTCGCGAAGGCATTCTTATGTAGGGCGATTCGGTCGTACTGATGCGCGCAATAGCTCGAGTTTCAAGAGCCGAATGCTCTCAGGAACACCCACAAAACATTGGCCTAGCGCACGCGCAGGAGGGACAAACCCCGGGGCCAAAGAATCTGCCTTCGCGAATGTCAATGCCTACAAGACGTCTCATCGAAGGAACGAGAGCCCTAATTAAAGTGCCCGGCGGGGCCACCAACTCTGCGGCGCGACAGACAAGGATACCGGGTGAGAGCGTTCAATTTGCCCGCTCATTTCGCAGGCCAAATTGTACCATGCCATCAGCACCAGGCAGCATGGAGGGCATGGACCCTGCCTGAGAGAGCCGTTCTCCGGCGATTTTCAGAACAAGACTTGTCTTGGTACCTGGTCACATCAATGCTCAACACACCGCTTCGTCTACCTGACGCCAGCCCGCATGGGAGCCTTCCGTCTCCACGGTTGTTTAAATCGATACCAGACCGAGCTGTATTACACTGTGCTGCAAACATGCATTCATTGTCGAACACTCGCAATAAAAATTCAAATGTATCTATCTCATCTATGAAGGTGTTACAAGGATTACCTCATCCAACGGCGAGCAGCTCACCGTTGTTCGTTTTACCATGCATATCTACTTGGAGCATCATTTCTCCAATTCTCACACAAGGTCAACACTGTAGACCATGCATCGTAAGACGTTCAGCGTGATGCATACTTGAGACTGGTACCTAAAACCGGACCAGTAAGACAGTACCTAGCAATAGGCTTGCCCAACGCCCTTCCTCGTGGATTGGTATCATCTTCAGGCCAACTCGACGACAACTCCAACACTGGTCGTCGAGGCAGCCCCACGTCACACTAGGCAGCGTACAGTCGCGCGGGGATTTACTTCCGATATCTGCGTACGTCCATGGAGCCACCTGGCAGTCATGAAACGCTGACGGGCATCAGCCGTCCAGGGGTCTGGAATGTTCTGCTTTTGCGGCGGCCCAGCGCCGCAGTCCAGATGCCAGGCATCGTCTTCCATAGCCGTATCGTAGGTTGCGCATTCGGCGGCAAGAGCCCCGCACTCCAAGAAGCCAGGCATCGTCCTCTGCCCGTTGCACGCAGCCGAGAGACCGAATCAGTCAAAACCCTTCCCCGCTTCGTCGCGCAGCGTGGTCACGAGATCAGTTGGGGCGACGCCCGATGTTATTAAAGACAGAAAGTCAGTATGCGCATGCGGCGGGAAAGGAACACGATGCAATCTCATTGCACACATTAACTTCCTCTCCCAAAACAAAAAAAGAAATTGCTGACAAACCTGTCCTAAAACGTTTGTTGTAGGGTACAAGAACAGGGACACCTGTTCAAGTTTTCCACTAATTTTGTTTATGCGAATATTGAAATATGTTGACGTGCGTCTGGTAGAGTTCAGCCTTGTTTGCTGGGCCGAGACGGTATGGTAAACAACACAAGAATTGCAGAGATACTCGCCGCGGAGTTAATATTCGGCAGCGAGCTGCGCGCGGCTGACGGAGGGTGCGACTTCGACCTGCGATAAAACCAGAGAAGACGTTGTGTTTGTTCAATGCGATGGACGGGGAAGGCCAACCTTGGAGGGAACCGCTAAGTTACTCACACCCGTCCGCCTGTGGCAGTTGCACTGAATGAAAACGGGAGATGATCCTGCGGTAGCAAGAAATACACTGACATGTTCTCTCTTCCAAACTGCCGTCCTACGCTCAAGTAACGGACTCTGCAGAATCATCTCCTTTCATCTGGAACCACGCTCACGCACGCAGATAAACAACGGTCTCTTGAACTGAGACGGTCATCTGCATGAACTCGCCCTGACGTCATCTCTAGCCCTTGTTGCAAGCCACCAGTCAAGCGCCCTCGAAAAATCTGCGCCCTGGCGTGAGCCATTATCTCCGTGGCGATTGTATGTTGATAGATTGTTATTAATAGTGGCTCAATTAAAGCCAGAGTTTCCATGGCATTGTTGAGTCAGAAGAAATCTCCGGGCAGGGTACGCGTACTTTCCACGTCATATGACACAATACGATTTATTCAAGTGGCTTTGTGACGTCGAGAGGTTCTACAAGATAAATCCACCCTTAGAAATGACTGTTCAGGTGAAGGCAAGAATAAACACGCAGGAGACAGGCGCCCATTTTGGCAGTATGCTATCAAAATCCAAAATTACAATCACATGATGCCCATCTCCCAATAAAACGCGGGAGGCCGACACCTTTACCGAGCGTAGGCCTTCACTCAAGAAAGGTAAGATAGTTCAGCAGCAGTAGCGGTGACGATACCTCTGTCGGCCATTACTGCTTCCTGCGAGGGCCTGCACTGTCGATGAGCGCCCATCATCACGTCAGTATTCACACTGTTGGTCTTGCCTGAGCGGAGCATCCGTTCAAAAAGGGCTGTCCTGACCTTCATCGCTGTTAGCCAGTGTCGCGTGATTGTAACGGCGGATCTTTACGATATGAGCCGATAGGATTGATATGACCAAGAACAGATGATCATAGTCTCTTTAGTGCCTTTGGGTATTAATGGTGCGTAAATTTTGCGGTGGAAATCTTTCATCATTTACAGAAGCATGTTGCCATATAGATAGTCCCAGCCTTCTTTCATAGAACTTGCAAGAAGAAAGCTGGGGCTATATCACACGACTCAGCTCGGATGAAGGTAACATCAAATATACTTAACAAATGGTGAAAGGACCACCGCAGAATTTTACACCATTATTGCTTAAAGGGGCACTAAAGAGGATTCTGTAGATCGTCTGTTCTTGGTCATATCTGATTCTATCGAGCTCTAAAGCATCGTAAAATCCATAAATTACAATCACGCGACACTGATTTCTTTATTGAAAACACGATGAAAGGTCAGGACACAGCCCCTTTTGAGCGGATCTTTCCGCTCAGGCAAGGCTGACACCAGCAGTGGTGTGAGTGCGGTGATGATGGGCGCTCATCGGCCAATTGCAAACCCCTCACCAGGAGAGGCGGCTTGCAATTGGCCGACAGAGTGCCCATCGTCACCGATGCTTACACTGCTGCTGGGGTATGCCCACCTTTCCCGAGTGGAAAAATACGCTCAGTAAAGGTGTGTCCTGGCCTTCCATCACGTTTTTATTAAGGAAATGGGCATCATGTGATTGTAATTTTTGGAATTTTACGATGCTCCATACTGCCAAATGAGGAGGCGCCCGCCTCGGTCTTCTACGTGTTTATTTCTATTCTTGCCTTCACCTGAACGGTCATTTCTAAGAATTGAGATTTATCTTGTAGGACCACTGCATTCCTCGACATCAGCAAAGCCACTTGGTCGTCGTGGCAATTGATCATATGACCAGACACGTGGAGAGATGCGCATTGCCAGCTGCCACTGCTCCGGAGGTTTCAGATTTTCGACTCAGCATTATTATGCCATAGAGCTCTACAACAATTGGTGAGCCACTGTGGTGTCTTAATTTTATCAACACATGTACAGTCGCCACGGGAAATAATAGCTCCACGCGAGCGCGAATTTTTTCCGAGGGGCGCTTGACTGGTGGCTTGCAACAGAATCTAGAGATGACGTCAGGAGGCGAGTTCATGCGGAGTGGACGGAGGAAGCCGTCTCAGTTCAAGGGAACCGTTGTTTATCTGCGTGCGTGAGCGTAGTTCAAATGAAAAGGGAAGATGATTCTGCAGAAGTCAAGATTGCCGAGCACGAATGAGACGGCAGTTTGGAAAGAGAAAAGGAAACATGTCAATTGTATTTTCTTACTTCTGCAGAATCATCTCCCATTTTCGTTCGAACTACGCTTACCCACAGGCAGACAGGATGATAACAACGGTTCCCTCAAATTCAGCGGCTTCCCCGTCCACTCCGCATGGACTCGCCCTAACGTCTTCTCTAGTTTTATCGCAAGTCACCAGTCAAGCGCCCCTCGGAAATAAACGCGCGCTCGCGCGGAGCTATTAACTCCCGCGGCGACTGTACAAGAACTTCTGCAGGCCTGTAATGTTGTTTACCGTACCATCACAGCTTCGGCCCAGCAAGCAAAGAGCCTAACTGAGCGGCTCTACCGAACGCACGTCAACATGATTTCAACGTACATAAACTCAAACCAGACAAACTTTGACAAAGTTGTCCTATTTATAACATTACCCTACAACACCAACGTTCTGCCCAGAACCAAAATTTGTCCATATTTCTTTTTTTTTTTTGTTTTTGGAAGAGAAGTTATGTGTACCTTGTGGGAACCCATCGTGTTCGCTTCCCACCGCACCGTGCGCTGCTGACGCCATGTGGCAATAACATCGAAGGGGCGTCGCCCAAGTGGACAATCTCGTGACCGCTAGTGGCGCTGCGGAGTATGACGAGGCTACAAAGGACGAAGAGACGACAGTTCGGTCTCTCGGCTTGCGTGCAACGAACGAGGACGATGCCTGGCTTCTGGGTGCGGGGCTCTTGTTGCCGCCGAGCCGACAACCTGCCCGGAGCTGCGGCCCCCCATGGAAGACGAATGCCTGGCATCTGGACTGCGGCGCTTGGATTGCCGCCGCAAGCCGGTGACATTCCCGAGCCCCTGGACGACAGTGCCCGTCGAGACCAAAGCGGCCACTTGCCCGGAACCACAGCTTTCCATGGACGACGTTTGCACGCCTCCAGACCGTCGGGAAGCCGTCCCACGACGACGTTTGCGCGCTGCCCGAATATTGACGTGAGGCTTGCCTCGTAACCAGTGTTGGGTTAATAAACAGTTAACCTAGAGCGTGTGTTGTGTCCACCGAGGAAGGGGCGTTAAAGAACCGCCCACAACCTTAGATACAGTCTTACCACACTGGTCCGATTTTTTTAGAGCACCAGTCAGTCTCAAACATAGCCTCACACGCTGATGAACGTGTTACATTATGCATAGTCTACAATGTTGACAACACATTTTCTGTGTGGAGAGTAAAATTGGAGCGCCATGTCAGGATGCTCAAAACGGCGTGCTCTGGCAAGCTGCTGTTTGAGCCCTAGCCAGAGTGCGCCGTTTAGCAGGGATGTGGGTAATCACATATAACTTGCTCATAGATGAAATAGATACATTTTAATTTTTATTGCAGTGTTCGTTTAATGAATACATGTTTTGCAGCACAGTGGCACCAACACAGCTCAGTCTGATATCGTTGCTTTGCTGCAGCGATGATGGAGCTGGAAATTATGCGAGCTGTGGCAGGAATCTGGGTAGGTAGCAGTGGTGGTTGGCAGTGATGTGACCAGGCCACCCAAAGGCCAAATGCTGTTCCTAGAAAAATCGCCAGGGGAAGAAGGCTGGCTCTCTCAAGGCAGGACCATGCCCTCCATGTCTGCCTGCTGCAGTGGCACCATGACAACAGCCTGCAGAAATGAGCGAAGGCAATCAAAATTGAACACGCTGTGAACTTTCCCACCGGTACCACAAGGTCACTTGTCTTGTCGCACACAAAGTTGAGGCCGAAGTTTGCGGAACGCTTTAATTAGAACTCTCATTCCTTCGAGATGGGCAACCTTTGTAAAACGTGGCGAAGTTCACCGAAGAGCATTTGGAGTGCGTTGATGATGTAGCAAGTTTGTCCCTACATCCCTGCGCGACGCTAGAGTAATGTTTTGTAGATTGTCCCTAGGCGAGCTGTTCAATGCTCCAAATCACTCCGAAACAATTGCACACATCAGCAAAATCTACGGCGAATCGCATTTCCATAAAATGCCTTCACATTAACATGCGTCTGTCGTAGCGATGGCGCTGCTTATCACAAGGTGCACGTGCAGATGCTTCACGTCACTCAAAGCTGGCTTATGCACATGCGCAGTGCTTGCACTTGTGTGTGGACAAGGTTTTTAAATATTGAGTTTTTTCTATAGGACAGGTTCATGAAATGCTATTTTATATATTTCCAAGCCCTCGGCAACCTTACTGCCAAACATCTTCCCTCATTTTACCAATTTATTTGCATCAAAGTGATTCTTTATTAAAGCATGTTTTAGGTTTTCCAGACTCGAGAGGCACGGTACATGGCTCCGCTAATGGCATGATTGGAATCGTATTTCGGCTGTCACTTTTTTCCTCGGTCTGAAAGAGCAAAGATGAAGAGGAAAAGAACATGCCTATTTTAGCTCGCAAATTTGTGGGAATCGGGCATTCGACTGATGTTTTTGGATATTGGAGTGTTTAGAAAGTATGGGTTAGGATAGCCACCCGCTTGAACAAAGTCAAGCACCTTTTTGGCGTACCTCTAATAAGTGAAGCTTTTCTCAATGATGATCTCTCGAGTCTGGATGCCCGTCAGGTCGTCCTCCACGGCATCAACGGGGGCAGGTGCACCGGTCGGCTGGCCCTCCTCCTGTTGTTGCGGACCCTGCGCCTGACTGGTGGAGGTGGAGGAGGTGGAGGCTGCGGCTCCCTCCTCAGGCATGCCAGGTTGTGCAGGGCAGCACAAGCAGTCACAATGCTGGCGGCACGACTAGGCTTATGCTGGAGCCGCATGTCCAAGCAAGGGAAGCGCCGCTTCCAAACTCCGAAGGCCCTTTCGACGGAGTTTCGCGTTTTTATGTGGGCCTTGTTGTACCTGGTTGAATGAGAAAGTATAAATAAGGTTAGGTGATGTACACTTTCAACTTTACTTGCAATGTGCAGTTAGAAGGTTCACCCTATAAACAAGCATACAAGTCGTTGGAGGCCTACAACTACTTTCTGCAGATAAATATTGTCGTTTCATCTCCCGCCCAAGCGAAGTGGTGAGAGCTGAATGTGGTGTTAAACCAGAGAGTGAGATGAGTGACAAGGAATGCTTTAATAAGAATAATTGAAAATGAGCGCATTGGTGAATAGATATGAATACATGAAAGGATAAAACGTCGTGCTCGGGCACGGAAACCAGACTGCTTTTATTATAGTGGCTGTGTTTACACGAATGCGATACTAGTGCATTGAATCGAGCTAGCGAATCGAATTGGTCCATGTCGATGCCCCGATTCGCTAGCCAGGCGCATCGAATCTGAACTGATCTGCTTGGTGGGAGGAATCATGGGAATGTTTCATTGCATGCCAAGAGCAGTAATGTGATTGGTCATAGTCATTTTGGAGCAGCCAAAACTTTATTTTGGAGATGGAAAAATATCTTTTGGAGCATAACTGCACACTTCATATTCATTTACATCACTGCAAATGTGAGGAGGAGAGACGGCAAATATTAGGAGAACAATCACTAGCTGTTTAGTTGCGTGTGGAAGCACCAGACACGGTAACAAGAAGACGACTGATGAATGACAGCGCAAACTGCCGTGAATGATTATTCTAGGTACGAAATCCCACTGAAGAAATGTTAGAATACAATCATTTTGAGCACCTAGCTCACCACAACAGACCACGAGACTTATTGCGAAACTTCTGAGTACTGTCAGTGCTTGGTGCGAAATCAAATCAAATAGTATGTTATTTGAGGTGATTATCGAAAGTCCTGACAGCTCGCACGAGCCTACCCTAACGATCCGGCTCGGTAGCAAGGCCTGCACCTGTTATATTTTCAGTCATATTTAAGTGAACTTAAGTTCTGGCGCAATGTTGGCGCAAATTCCTCACATTTTGGTCATATGTAGCAGGGTAAGCACTTTGGCACAGTTTGGTGCAAATGGCGCAGCAATCACACCACTGCAAGAGTGGACATAGATGATAGGATAGATGCTTGGGCGAGTTGGTGAACCATATTTGACGGTGACAGCGCAGGGAAAACCACTCTCACACCATACACTCAGGAAGACAAGCACACGCGCTGAACTTACAACTCTTGTGTATTCGACTACTTCATTTTTCTCTTCAACGTCCGGGTTGACTTTTCCGAACGTGATAAGTAGAAGAAGTAGCACGACATACAAGGAAAATTCTAAATACACAGCAAAAGAACAGTAAAAGAGAAGAAAAAAATAAAGAAACGAAAAAGAAAAAGATATAAACTAAAAACTTTTACAAATCGTTTGTCTCCCTCATCGCTATCATTTAGATAGAAATTGAAGCTCCTTGGTTGACAGCGCTATAGAAGGACTACTTACACACTTGTCCTTCAGCTGTGCTATCCTTTCCGCTTCCATTATTTCTCTCGTCAATGCGTTTCGACTTCTACCGACCACAGAACAATTTTCAAAACGAGCTATACAGCCACAATCGCGACAATGGACTCCCAAGTGTCCAGCTACGACTCGGTGGGTGTTGTAAAAATGCTCTCTTAAACGATCATTTAAACACCTTCCAGTCTGGCCTACATACTCCCTACCACATGAGAGTGGGACCGAATATACGACTCCTTCAGTACAACTGACAAAGCTCTTTTGGTGCTTTTTCGAACAACCAACTTCCCGGTGTGCCGATCCGTTTACCTTCCTGCACAGGCTGAGAAGCTTATTTGGTGCTGAAAAAGCCACATTAATGTTAATGCGGTTGCCTATCTTTTTAAGACCGTGCGACACTTTATGTATATAGGGAACAACGGCCGTCCTTTTCTTTTCTGTATTGCGTTTTGGTCGCTCACCCCATCTTATTTTCTTTAATAAATCCTCTGCCACGGCTGTAAGTAATGTACTCGGATATCCTGTTGACTTTAACCTGGCAATTTGAGTATCAAAGCTAACCTTAAGTGAATGAATACAAGACTTATTAAGCGCATTGGTGAGACATAATTTAACAATGCCTCGCTTAACAAGCTTGGAGTGTGCTGACTGAAAATTAAGAAGAGGTTTCTTCCCTCTCGGTTCGTAGGACCAGCATACATGATGCTCAGGAACATTAATCTGAGGTCTAAACTGCATCCTTCCGCAGGATGAGCTGTTGAAGTGTGTTGAGGACTGCATTGACTCTTTTGGTATTATTGCTTTTCAGACCGCGTCAGGAATTTCCCAAGGTGGTTTCCTTGAATTGCTTACCGTATATTTACGATCTACGTTTGCGTGTTGGGAGGATAACACCTTTCTCCAAAAAGCAGGGGTATGCATTGGTTCATGCATAGCACCAGTTTTGAGTAACATTTACCTCGCGCATCGGGACCGTATCCTTTCACGTAGCTTAGATGCGTCTACTGTTGTGAAGGTGTTTCGCTTTGTTGATGATTTTTTGATTGTGCTAGATTGTGCAGCTAATGACTTTCAAATATTGGTCTCTAACGTTCTTTCCTGTTTTAAATCCTGTGTAGATCCACTAGAAATAACTCATGAGCTCCCCACAGAAGGATCCTTGCGGTTCTTGGACCTCAGATTAATTTTTTCGGAGCATCATGTATGCTGGTCCTACGAACCGAGAGGGAAGAAACCTCTTCTTAATTTTCAGTCAGCACACTCCAAGCTTGTTAAGCGAGGCATTGTTAAATTATGTCTCACCAATGCGCTTAATAAGTCTTGTATTCATTCACTTAAGGTTAGCTTTGATGCTCAAATTGCCAGGTTAAAGTCAACAGGATATCCTAGTACATTACTTACAGCCGTGGCAGAGGATTTATTAAAGAAAATAAGATGGGGTGAGCGACCTAAACGCAATACAGAAAAGAAAAGGACGGCCGTTGTTCCCTATATACATAAAGTTTCGCACGGTCTTAAAAAGATAGGCAACCGCATTAACATTAATGTGGCTTTTTCAGCACCAAATAAGCTTCTCAGCCTGTGCAGGAAGGTAAACGGATCGGCACACCGGGAAGTTGGTTGTTCGAAAAAGCACCAAAAGAGCTTTGTCAGTTGTACTGAAGGAGTCGTATATTCGGTCCCACTCTCATGTGGTAGGGAGTATGTAGGCCAGACTGGAAGGTGTTTAAATGATCGTTTAAGAGAGCATTTTTACAACACCCACCGAGTCGTAGCTGGACACTTGGGAGTCCATTGTCGCGATTGTGGCTGTATAGCTCGTTTTGAAAATTGTTCTGTGGTCGGTAGAAGTCGAAACGCATTGACGAGAGAAATAATGGAAGCGGAAAGGATAGCACAGCTGAAGGACAAGTGTGTAAGTAGTCCTTCTATAGCGCTGTCAACCAAGGAGCTTCAATTTCTATCTAAATGATAGCGATGAGGGAGACAAACGATTTGTAAAAGTTTTTAGTTTATATCTTTTTCTTTTCGTTTCTTTATTTTTTTCTTCTCTTTTACTGTTCTTTTGCTGTGTATTTAGAATTTTCCTTGTATGTCGTGCTACTTCTTCTACTTATCACGTTCGGAAAAGTCAACCCGGACGTTGAAGAGAAAAATGAAGTAGTCGAATACACAAGAGTTGTAAGTTCAGCGCGTGTGCTTGTCTTCCTGAGTGTATGGTGTGAGTGGTCTTCCCTGCGCGCTGTCACCGTCAAATAAGGACGTAGATGACCAACATGGCGGCAGTCACAACCATACTCTGGGCAAACCTCACTCATGAGAGCCCCCTCCACCCTCATCTTCACAGAGGTGAGGGTGAGGGTGACGAGACCGTGAGGGCGATGAGGGGGTGTGAGGGCCATGAGTGCGTGAGGGGCGGAGGACGGTGGCAGTGGCGGCGAATGCGTGAGTGCGTGAGGGCGGTGAGTGCGTGAGAGGCCATGGGATGCGTGAGGGACGTGAAGATTGGTGAGGGGCGTGAGGGGTGTGAGGGCCGGTGAGGGTGGTGAGTGCGTGAGTGGCGTGAGGGCCATGAGTGCGTGAGGGCGAGTGGAGGTGCGTGAGGGCAATGAGTGCATGAGGGCCGTGAGAGGTGGTGAAGGGCGTGGGGGGTGGTGAGGGCCGTGAGGGGTGGTGAGGGGTGTGAGGGCCGTGAGGGCGGTGAGTGCGTGAGGCCCCTTCAGATGGAAAAACTTCCTCAGCAATTTCAGTGTTGATGGCGAGTTGTTCCCTAGCTTTCCCTCGGTCGACACGAATTGCTGAGATCGGGTCCGGCTCGAAACAAGCGAGCAACTCGGAGCAATTCGAAGACGTTTGAAGCCGCTGCATCCAATCAGGGACGCGATATTTTCACGTGATACCTCGTGCCGGTGATGATAACAACAAAAGACTTGGTTCTGGTTTGAAATTGATCGTTTTGGAAATAAACTGTTTCAGAAAGATGCATTCATATTTCCAATGAGATCTAAATGCACAAAAACATGTTTATAGCGCGCAATTGTGAGTCTAAATCAGCAAGAAAAATAAAAATTCGTGGTGATGATGGCAAATTGCAGCAATTGGTTGCTGCATGTGGACACGGGTGGCCCGTGTTGCTGGTGTTGCGACGTCAAGTTTCTGGGCGAAATTGCCCCATCTGAAGCGGGCCTGAATGGCGTGTAGGCCATGAGTGCGTGAGGGTCATGCGAGTGAGTGAGGGCGGTGAGTGGCGTGAGGGCCATGAGTGCGTGAGGGGCGTGAGGGCGGTGAGGGGCGTGAGGACCATGAGTGCTTGAGGTGGTGAGTGTGTAGGTGAATCTGGTGAACCTCCTCCATGTTTTGTTCTATAGATGTGCACCGATTGAAGTGGTATTCACTGCGGATGCATCCACCAGTCATTTTGGCTACTGAAAAGCCCTCTGCTCCCATGTCGGCTCGTTTGAACTCCAAATAATAGTCCCTATGTTTGTAAAAGCAGTGCTATTTTGTTTCCATCTACTCCCCAAGATGCATTTGATCATAGGAAGTGCTTGTGCAGACCAAACCAAGTGCTGAAGCACTTCTAGGATTTACTTGCCTGCCTCGTGGTGTGTCTGCTTTAACGGGCTGTGCAAGGGGAGTCATTAGAAAGAAGAAGCATGCGTAGCCCATGTCTCCCAGCAGATGTCCAGGCAGCCGGCGCTCCTCGTACATCACCCGCACCCTCGAGTTGTCAAAGATGCGGCTGTCGTGGACGGACCCGGGCCAGCTTGCCACAACATAAAAAAACTGAAGCTGTGGACCGGTGACAGCCTGCAAGTAGATCGAATAATACATAGAATCTGGTGGCGTCTCACTGGTTGACATTTTGAGAATTCTGGACAAATATATTCGATCTGGAATAAATGTGTGCCAGCTACTGAGTGCAGAAAACTTACATGGTTTGGTTCCATGTTCTGGTTTTATTAAAATGGAGAGCGCATATCGCAGAACAATTTACAAACTAGAGATTCTATTCTAGCAGAAGCTGCAAAATCTTCACCATAGTACAGCCAATCAACTGAGCTATTTGCAGCTTGATAAGTACCTGGGTGTACATTTTCGGACTTGGCGCCTGTGAACGTGCACGCATCACTCGAATGTACGATCGCGCAATCGTGCCAAGAACGCGCGAACACGTTTTCGTCGATAGCACATTCGCTCGGTTTTGATAAACTGAGAACCCACCTGGACATTGATGGAGAACACTCCTTTGCGGTTGCGGTATACTTCTGCGTCGTCACCGCCGGGGCTGTTAATTCGCACGTGAGTGCAGTCAATGCAGCCCGTAACGCCGGGGAATCGGGCGATCTCGAAGAACTCGCGCATCACAGTGTTTAGTTGGGAAGCGTCTGGAAAATGCACGAGTTCTTTGAACAGATGCCGAGCGATCAGGCGCGTCACGACCCCGACCGTGCGACAGACTGTCGGCTGGGACACGTTGACGAGGTCCCCCGTGACAACCTGAAACGCCCCGGCACCGTAGAACCGCAGGGTCACCAGGAGTTGCAGCATTGGGGGCAGCGGCAGACCCCTGTTGTCAGCGCTCTCTTGAAGAGGCAGCATGGCGAGCAGCTCCCGCACGGTTCCCTTCGTGAAGCGGTACCGCGCGAGGAACTGCCCGTCGTTGTACCTCTCCATCGGGTTTTCGCGGTCTCGAACCGATGGCCGCGGGATTCTCGGTAATGCGTACACGTTGCCAAAGATGAGGTCAGAGGCGCGGCAGGCAAACTCGAACGCCGCGATTCTCCGAGCGACGTCGGAGGCCGACATCTTGGAAAACTCGTCCAAGTCAAGCTCAAGTCACGTTCAAGACAGGTACAACGCTGTCTTGAAATTTTGAAGATTTGGATCAAGTCAAGATCGCTTCAAGTTCGCGTTTCAAGTCAAGGAGGATTTATGAAACGCGATGGCGTCTTTTCAAGACGGCTTCAAGTCAAGTTCGAGTCAAGTTACATCTATGAATTCGGGGTTAGATTCCTAAAACAGCGCCTGGACTTCTGCTTATAGAAGATAACTCTTTATTGTTAGTGAATAGCGCAGTGTTAGTGTTCAAACTACGTAGTATTTACTTTTCATCTTTCTGTTCTTTCTTCTTTCTTTTAATCCTCTCACCCTCTCCCCAAAACAAAGTAGCGAACCGGGACAAAATACCCGAGGTTAACTTCTTTGTCTTCCTTTCTGCCCTCTCTTCCTTCCTTGCCGGTCGCGACAAATCCCCGTTCTGGTCATGATGCCCCAGAAGATAAGCCCTTTGGTGTGTGCACTTCCGTTCTGGCCTTTTCTTTCTCCTTTTTCTCTCTCTCCCTAAGCTGAATGCGTAGTAGAAGGTGCCTACTTGCCGTACCAATCAGCCGTAGACTCTTCATCACACGACCCTGCTTTCTGTGAGCAGGAAATGGCAAAAGCGTGGTCGTGTGGTGTGACGGATGACTCATTAGCTGTTGGCAATATCGGAATGCCTACTTGCGGATACGGTCCTAGTTTGGCGTATGGCACGCCCTGCGTGGCTTCTGTGAATTCTGCTTGTGTAGTAAATGTATCTCGTTCCAAAAGTCCTACCGGTATATCGGCAACAAACGATTTCTTCAAAGAAGTCCAAGAATTTTTTTGTGATGCGTTTAGTGTTTGCTTTCACAAATGACAGCTTGTGCTATATCGTTTTGAATCTTCACGAACACCTTCCTTCTCGTTTTTGTGTTTGAGTGGATCTGCCGTGCCCGTGTCGACATATACCTCGGATTACACCTTTCAAGTCGGTATAGTCAGCCAGGCGCGCTGCAACCTGCTTCGGGACAATTGATCGTTTCCTGCAGGTACTCTTCCAGATTACCTCAGAATTAACCGTGTCTTTCTCCGGCAGCCGGGAAAATATTTTCCCAGAAATTCTACTAGCAGTCACCTGCCATTGGCCGTCTGAAATCATGTCACAACCGCAGGTGGAATACTGCATTTTTTCTATCCTCCCTGCGTTCGTGATGACACGTTCCACGGCCACCTCGCGTGGATACCCGTTTCATGGACACACGTTTCGTCGACATTAATCGTATCACTGACATTCGTTACGCGAATGTCGATAATCCTGCTTTCCCTGGGAACCAAGCTGAGCGAAATCAAAAGTAGCGTAAAGCGCAGCTCGTGTAAATATTAGAAAAGTTGGAGCATGCTCAATATCCAATTGGTATTTTTCTTACATAGGTAGAAGTCACTTTTCGGTAGATTTTTGTAGAAAATAGCAATATGTGTGAAGGCTGCCTTGTCTGGTTGGGGAAATATATGGCCTTATATGGGAGTCAGATATACCCTATTTGGCAAACCTAGTTATGGATACTAAAAATTGGGCATATCTCCGCCGAGATGTGCCTTTTATAAACTGATATGCATAATGTGGCCAGATATGCCCAATTTTTTAAATAATTATAAATTTTGTATATAAGTCCAGACATTCCATTTTTGTAAGGGACGCCCTGCTTTTCTTCCTCTTTAGTGACCAGCCTCATTGTTTTGAAGCAGTCTTTCCCGCTTTCTCTGACTTCCTTATCTGCGGGTTGAGGGCACAACCGCCTGAGTGGCTTTTTCTAGTGCACTGCAAGAAAATGTACCTTAGTTATACCTCTTTCGTGGCTTCGCTCCTGCATTGTTTTTTTTTTTTGTTTTTTTTGAGGGGCTACTTATGCGCGATGTATCTATGAAAATAGTTCCCGGTCATTGACACTTCCATCAGTGCAGTGGACCTTCGCAAATCCGTGAATAGAGGTAATAAAATCTGCATATTGTTAAATGCTACTTTTACTTTATTGCAACATTTTTTTTCTTTTTTAATGATTTCTAGTAAGCTTGGGCAAACGTCCTCAAAAACAGGTAGACCGGAATCAGCCGAATCAGTCCCCTTCTCCTCTGTTTCCTTCCTTCTTGGACTTCCGTTCCTTCTGAAGGCACTTGTTACACCCGACATTTTCTTCGACAGCCCGTAGAAACAAGCACCCAGCTGTCGCTTCTAGCTTGTGGACAGTTGAACCAGATTTGTAGTCTTTTGTAGCGTCAAATCCGGATCCAGTTGCGTCTTCTGCGACACTGAATGTGTAGCAAATTCTGACGGCGACGCGGTCTCGAGTTGTTTCTTCCGTCAGAGCTTCGAAGTTAGCAAGGTTATGTACAGACTTGAGAAGTAGTCCATTACTTTTTCGAGTTATTTTGTTATTGCCACGTTACTCTTTTGCGGCAGTAATTTGTAATATAATTCGTTACTAAATATTGTTAACAGATTTTAATTCATTTCTACTTAAATATTGTAAACGGATTGTACTATCATAACTCGTTACTTTTTAAAAAATAGTGATAATAGAGAGTTTTAGTTAGATCGTTCCATAATCTATCCGATAACCCCGATAACGATACTATATATGTAAGCCGCAAAGGCGAGAGCAGAGTATCGGGTATGGTTAATCGGAGTCAATCGGAACGACTCTACCAGCACTCTCTAATGACTTACAGAAACTGGAGTAATATAGAGCATGTAGTTTCAGCTCGCACAAAAGATAGCATGATCGAACAATATAGCAAACATCGCGAAAAGGAAAATAACAAAAAAAAAAAAAACGCGTTTTTCTCTTTGTAATATTGATCACCTAAAACTACTAGAAAAATGTGCAAGGCATATACAAGTATGCAAAACAAAGATAAAGAAGACAACGCCGAGAGCGTCGTCGCTCGCCGTCTCCCCTAGCGGAGGTAGACGCTGCTACTGGAGCTTGTGCGCACCGCCATAGCTTTGTCTGCAGAATTACACAGATAATGTTTGGTCGCCGTAACCCCAGCAGGATGGCGGGTGTGGTTCGCCGCTTTTCGCGTCGCTTGCAGGTGAACATTCTTTCTCTTAAATTCAATGTTACAATGCAAACAAAACTACCATAATGATAGGCGTACGAGAAACGAAATCAGTGTCGCTGAGCTTTTATTTTAGAAAACATCAACATTGATTTTTTTCTTTTTTGCAAGTAAGCGTGCAGGAAGAGTAATGTGAACGTAATTTGTAACGTAACTGGTAGTGCTCCGCCCTTTACTTAGCGAAAGTTGTTTGTAATGGCAATTTATTACATGACGCTCGGTAATTAGTAAAGTGTGAATCCATTACATTTTTGAAGCAGCGGGCACAATGCTGGCTATGAAGGATGAGATTCTTCATCGCCTCTCGCCTTCCGGGTGGCTTTCCCTTTCCACGCATTTCTTTTTCGCTTTCGTAGCGTGATGTTTATGATGGACTTTGCGAAGAAGGTCGTTCATCGCCGAAACTTGCTTGCCATAGCTTCGCCATATTAGCTGAGTTTAAAATTTCACGATATGAGGATATCATCAATTGTACTCACTCATAAAACTGACAAAATCCTTTACTTATTTTTACTCGGGTTACGTGGAGAAAGGCTTACTTAACGAGAGAGAAAAGTTCAGGCCTGCCTCCAAAGGCTATTTGTCTTGCAGGCTGTAATGAGGCTACGCTTCAAGAATGGCGAAGGCCACGTCAGCCACCTTAGGTAATTCATGCCGTTGAGGTCAGTTGTTGCAAACCTTGTTGTCTGAAATCGCAGGAAAACGCTATTACGTCCTGCGTGAAAATTTAAGGCTGGCTTACGAAGAAGCTACAGCGAGTATCGCCTCCAACTATCGCTGCTACCACTTTTTTAAAGCTCGCAAGTCATGCCTTACCAATCGTAACTATCGCCATTCGCGCCCGTTTTGCGTTACGCGACAACGCTGGCGGCACCACAAGACAATACTCTCTTGACGCATAGCTCATTCCAATGACTCTGTATAGTGCGTTTACACTTTATTTCCTTCATTTTTTTAAATGGATACTGTATCCAAATTTTAAGTTCTGCGCAAAGGCTGGACGGATGGGCGGGACGTCATGAGCCAAAGCATCACTCCATGCAACGATCCCTACTCTAACGGATTGCCATGTTTTTGGACAAGAGTGCGTGATCGAACACGGCCGACGCAGCCGTACGAAGACAAGTCCACGTCACGATTCTCATTCCCTCTCCCTCCTCACTACGTCCCGCTCGAGCTGATGAGCCGAAGATGTGGAAGGGGAGAGCGAGGCCGCTTCCCCTTCAATCTCAAGCTTTCCAGGAGGACAGCGACGTCGTCGCCCTCACTTAGGTCATTGCACTCTTTTCTAAAGTACGGCCATCCGTTTGAGAAATCTGGATGCAAGAGTATGTTTCGGAGTTGGTAGCGTCACCAACGCTTACGCGGCCTCATTTCACGAAATCCAGATTCCGGTCCCAGTGCTCCTTAAAAGAGACACTGAAGTGGAAGTGAAAATGTTTTTTGATGGGTTTAATATTTTTTGTAAAGTTTTCCCACAGGCTCCTTTTTCCGGTATTTTTTGCCGTTAGACGCAATTTAGTGGGGGTAGTCTCGTTTATGGCCCCGCCCGGTGACTTGCAAACCTGAGAACCTTTTTTCTGCCCAATATAACCGGGTTAGAGAGATGATTGACGTTTAAGGCTGCCGGGTTCCCACGGCAGCTATCTTGAACAAGGCGTTAAGTTCAGCCAATAGATGGCGACACTGCACCCGTGGGTGGCC
>JAZHYW010007257.1:0-41679 GCA_037355805.1 Ixodes ricinus | reverse complement strand
TTGCTCCAAATTGAGAACTTTTGTGCTTGCAAATTATTTCTTAAATCTGCACTTTGCAAAATTCACAAAAAAATCAGCCTGCTAACAAAAGTCGCTCACAGTATACAGTCAAACCCGTATATAACAAACAGCAGGAAACGCTACGATCAGTTCGATATAGCAAAAAACATTTACAACGAACTTCCACGATGAGTTCGTTGTAAGGCGAGAGCTTTTCTTTCTTTCTATTCTCTTCAGTTTCCGCCTTGTACAGGCGCTGGAAAGATTTTTTTTTCTTTTTTTCTTTTTTCATACGTGCAGAGTGTGTACGCTGTGGGATGAAAAGGGTTTTTTTTTCTGTGCGTGCGTGCAGTGTTTTTGTAGCTTCTCCCCTTCTGAATCGCTTCTCGTCGCTCAATTTTGTTCGCAACTTGAGCTTTTGAAATTTTCTCTCTTTCATACTTCTTTTTGGGGAAGGGACAGGCTAGAAGACGATTGTCTGTGTGTTTTTGGAAGCCTTCCGGGGAGGAAAAGTTTGATATAGACAATATGTTGTTCGTTATAAAACATACTTCATTTTTATTTAAATTTTCTGAGTTCGATATCGACAATTCGCTGTACGTGGGTTCGTTTTAAACGGGTTTCACTGTATTACTCTGGCTTCTGAAGTTATAGTGTTATTGAATTATAACAACTCTTGATAAACACAAGAAGCTAGAAGCTAAACCTAGACTTGTTCACAAATCTAGGTTGTCAATACATCTAATAGCTTTCTTTTATAAAACAAGTAACCTGCACCAACAAGATTTTGTTACTGTCCCTGGACCCATAATAGTTGACCACGATGCATTCTACAATCATCCTCCACATCCTATAAACCATTAAAGAAACGGGCTGGTCCCATTTTTAGCATTTGTGCATATGCCTTGCACGCATAACGAAGCAACAAACATGTGTCTGCCAGATTTTGTAATCACACGCTGGGCTGCCATTTTGTGAACATTGGCACGTGTTCCAGCTGTTTCATTGTAGAAACCTCAAATGCTGGTAGTTCCTTTAGTGCTAGATTTAATCCGAAAACTGCTCGTCCAACAACACACCCGTCTTGATGGTAACAGCCGTCATTGCAGTGCTGCCGCTCGAACCGTCCAACTCTGCAAGAGGACACGGCAAGAGGCTGCAATTAGCTACGCACTGGAAACATTGCTGTGATCCAACTCAAAGCACAGAAGCGCTTTGCCGCCATTAATAATGCAATGATCCCGTTGACGCTAGTGCGCTAATGCACTTGCAGGTATTTTCAAAGCTTTCTATGAAGAGAAGCAAAGTCTTCCAGTGTACAACTCATCCAACTGTCGGTCACGCAGGAGAGACATCAATGTGCACCTGGGACGTGTTCCAAAATTTACTCACTTTAGGGTAAAGGTTTTGCTACTTTGGGGTTCGAAAAGCTATTCGCGTCCAGTGTTACTCTGTCTTGTCACGTGACAGGAGCAGTACCTCGAATCTATTCAGTCTAGCCTTGGCCGGAGTGGCCCCACTTTGTCGGGCAACCAACTCATCCCGCACATCGGAGACAAAACATGCGAAATATCATGAATGATGCACCAAAGAACAGATCAGATTGTCAATGGACCACCATGAACTGGTTCGCCAGAGAGCCCACAAAGGAGAAGGAATTTCATGGGCTCTCCTCAAGAGCCTCCGTGCCCAAATTAAAAAACATCACAGTTTGATCATGCTGACGAAGACCAATAAGCAAAAAATCTGCGCTTATCGGGCCTATCGCAGATTGTTACGGCGCAATTAGCTCGAAGGCCCATCACGCCGTGAAAGTAAAACGAGACGGTAGCTCCCTTCACTTTTATGTATAGAAAATGTTTCAACAAGGAAGCACGTGACAGCGCCTGACCGCCTAATTCACAAACCTCACTCCTATGGAGGCGCCCCTCCACTTGCTCGAGGAAGGCGTCAGGGCCGTTGCTGGCCAATCGCGACAATGGAGAGGTGGCCGCGATTCGCCAGCGCCGGCCCTCGCACCTTTCTTGAGCAAGTGGACTGAGGTTTGTGAATTTGGTGGCAAGAGATGGCTTTTGTGCGTTCCAAACGCTGTCCCTGCATAGCTCAGTGGGCAAAGCACTTGTTTTACAATCTCAAGCTGGTTAGTTCAAATTCTGCCAGGAACTCAAGTGTTTTTATACGGTCACCTAGGGGCTTTTCGGTGATTTTCGTTACAGCAGGCTGTTACTGCCAGCCGTTACACTAAAGCTTTCACTCTACAGTCAAACCCGTTTATAACGAACAGCAGGAAACGCTACAATCAGTACGATATAGCAAGTAATTCGATATAGCAAAAACCAATTACAACGAACTTCCACGATGCGTTCGTTGTAAGAAGAGTTTGTTCTTTTAGCTTATCTTCCCTTCTGAATCGCTTCTCGTCGTGGGCAACCGTTTTGGGTTGAAAATGTTTTTTTTTTTTCTGTGCGTGCGTGCAGTGTATTTTTCAGCGTTCTCCCCTTCTGAATTGATTCACATCGCTCAATTTTGTTCGCTACTTGAGCTTTTAAAATTTTCTTTCTTTCCTACTTTTTTGGGAGGGACAGGCTAAAAACGATTGTTTGCGCGTTTTGGAAGCCTTCCGGGGGAAAAGTTCGATATAGCCAATATGTTGTTTGTTATAAAAAGTACTTTTTACATGCATTTTTATTCAAACTTTCCGCGAGTTCGATATTGACAATAATTTGCTGTACGTGGGTTCGTTCTAAACGGGTTTCACTGTACATAGAAATCAATAAAACACATTCTGTAACGAAAAGAACAATAGTGTGGCTACACACCCGAGGAAACTGCTTCACTCTGCACTTCTGTCGGATCTGGCAGCTCTGCAAGTGATTCCGACATTTAGAATGGCGCCATAAAATGCCACCGAGACAACAGACCCATCTTAACGGCCGCTGCCGCGCTGCGCCGTCGTCGTGTCTCTTCGGAAACCTCTGGCTCTGCAAAGAACCATTTCGCATTCAGCTGGCTGCCAGCGATTCAACGCCGAAATCACCAGTTGAAAAGAGTACACACCGACATTGAAGTGGAACGTGACCGTGGTCCCATCCGTGGAATCTGGCCATTCAACAGGGAGAAAAAGTCAAGAGACAATGAGCAGACACCTTCCTAGCTACAAAAAAAATGCTATCGGCAACGTACGCCCAGAATATTCAGCGAGCATCTACGCAATATTGTTTGCTAATACTGCCAATGTGCGATTCTTCCCATCCACACGACGTCTAGACAATATTGTTTCAAAAGCGGGGCAGTACCAGCACAATATCCCTGGAGTACCGCCACCGTCGGCCAAGTACCCACCGGACGTCGAGTATATCTATTCGCGACTCCAATTCACTATAGACCGACATGCGGGCTTGACGTCACGGAGCTGCGGCGGCGCTGCGATCGTGCCGGAGTCAGGTGGTGTGAGCAAAAGTGCGCGCGTTTTACATTGGCGCCATAGCATTTCGGCATGCCGCAAAGCTGTGTTGCCGTTAATTGCACCGAAAAGTGCAATTAACGGCAACACAGCTTGGCAATTAACGGCAAAGGTACAGCAAAAGTAGCGGGGTGAGTTTCCACAAGTTCCTGGCTGACTCTGAAAGGCGCAAAAGGTGGATAATATCCGTGAATTGAAATTAATGGTCGCCTCCCGCGGACGATTGCTCGTGCAGCAAGCACTTTCTTGGAGGCAAGTGTGGCTTCCATTTCAATCTCCGTCCCGAGGCTCGCTTGTGTGCAGGAAAAGCATAGTCTGGTCGAGACCACCGGGATTTTGCTCCCATGGTGTTCGAGCACAAAGCACCGGCCAAGCGCAAGTCGGTGGCTCGCTATGCCCGCGCTATCAGGCGGAACAAGATCGGCGACAGAATGTCAGTGTTGTAGGCATTACCGAAAAAAGAAACGAAATACGTTGCACGTTATTTGCAAATAAAAGGAACGTGTTACCGTTACCGATAAGAAGTAACACACATTACTTTTTTAATTATGATTAAACTCGTGTTACTGATTTGACGGTACAGATATGCATAAAATCATATTTCAAGAAAAATTATGTTCATGCAGAAACTGAACATAATTACTTTATCTCTTTTTACGGCTTCACCTAAATACTCACGAGAAAAAATGCAAAGAAAAACGCAGAAAACTCAGAAATTCACGTGGCTTGACGCCTAAAAACACGGAAAAAAATAAGTGTAATTCCTTTAAGACTTGAGAAGAAGCAATGAGTAACGTAACTACAGTAATCCCTCGTTATAACGAAGTCAACGGGACGGCGAAAAAATTCGATAAAAGCGGTAATTCGATAAAAACGCGGGAGCCATAAAAAGAGTAACAGTATACTTGAAAGTACACAGGAACAGTGTGGAAGGCTTTTACAAATATATATTCAATGAAACAAACCTTGCTTATTATCCAGGCTTACTGAAACATGAAAAAAGACGGGCGATCAGTGTGCTGGGCGTTTTTGCCAGGCATTAGAAAAGCCTCCTACAACTGTTCCAAGCACCGCATGAGGCTGTCATCGCCGCTGCCGCACTCCACCTTGTTGCGAAGAAGACGAAGCACGTTTCGCGTTTCTCCAGTCAGTGGGTACCTCTCGAAGTTGCTCATCCGACAGCTCTTTGTCTTTGCCCTGGCCACACGAGGCCCACGATCTCGGCATCCGTGACGCGGGCGACAACCGAGATGTCCGCATCCACAAGCGCAAACGAGTAGTCGAAGTAGTCTTCGGGAGTTGCACCGACGATCTCGTGCACGGTTCTGTAAAGGTCGTTGCAGATCTCGGCGTCATCCGCTGGCGCACCAAGCACGCGCACGCAGGAAAAGCCGTCGACAGCGTCGATGCCAGGATGTTGAATTCTTTCGCAATTTCCAACTTCTTCGGTCGACCAGCTTTCTCCAGTTCTTCTGCTCCAGGGTCGAACACTTCCGCGCAGGCTTCAGTGAAGCAGGTTACACGCTGCCTCGACGCGCACGCGATCCGTAAATGCAGCGTCGACTCAAGCTGGCAAACAAGTGCATCGCGTGCGTCGCGACGACACAGTACCACAGTACAGCCAAAACTACAGAGGAGAGGAGAGCATACGCTATCTTCCCTGTAGCTTTGGCTGTACTAAACGGTGGGCGCTGGCAGGGGATGTGTTTCCCTGACATGATTCCGACGAGCGCCAGGCCGCGGGCACCGTGTGAAGTGTCGGAACTGTCGCTCAACACGCCGCCGACGTTGCTGCCGATGGCAAAAGACGATATACACTTTGCAGCTACTGGCTTTTTGCGCACATCTTGGAAGGGTTGCACTGGCTTACATACTGCACTTTCGGCGGATCGTCCTTCGTATCAAGCATGTCCGGCCGTCGATACACTTTGAATAATCCGGTCCAAAATGCATGCATTGGGATCGGGACCGCGTCAAACTTCGAAAAATGCGATAATTTGCGAGGATCATCCTTCGTAATAAGCATGTCTCGCCGTTGATACACTTACCGTATTTACTCGCACAATGAACGCACTCGCGTAATGAACGCACCCCCCAAGTCGGCTCTCAAAATTTCGACTTTTTTTTTCCTCGCGTAATAAACGCACCCCCAACTCGGACGTCAAAATTTTGACCCCTCCCCCACGCGCGCGAAATGAATGCACTTTTCTATCCTGGTGCAGTGAGGTCGTGAATGCATGGGCAGCGTGGGCGAACAAAACACCTTGCAAAAGGCGTTAAAAAATAAAAAAAATCCAGCGGAAGCAAGAAAAAAAACATGGAGAGGAGCTTTTTTTTTTTCTTGCAGAGCGCAGTCTGGACTTTGGGTCGCGCGCCTCGCGGAAGGAGATAAGAAAAAGAAGCGGAGAAGTCCTCGCCCAAGCGAAGCAAAACAGCTTGCGAAAGGCGGCAAAAAAAAAAAAACGGAACCAAAAGAAAAGAAAAAAAAACATAAAAAGGAGCTTTTTTTTTTTTTTCCTTTTTGCACAGCGCAGTTTAGTTTCGGGTTGCGCGTCGCGCGCCGCGCGCAAGGAGATAAGAAAGAAAAGCCCACGGCTAAGCAAAGCAAAACAAAACAGCTTGCGAAAGGCGGCAAAAAAAAAGTCCACGGAACCAAGAGAAAAAAGAAACATAAAAAGAAGCTTTTTTTTCTCTTTTTTTTACACACCGCAGTTTGGTTTTGAGGTCGCGCGCAAGGAAATAAGAAAGAAAAGCGGAGCGGAAAGAAAGAAATGCGCAAGAAAGAAAACATGGAGAGGAGCTTTTTTTTGCGCATCGTAGTTTGGTTTTCGAGTCGCGCGACGCGCGCAAAGGGATACGAAGTTACGTCGATGTTTCGGGATAAAAGGGCCGTTCATTATGCGAGTAAATACGGACGCAAAAATCTTACCCCGCGTAATGAACGCACCCCCAACTTTGCATCGATTTTTCGGGAAAAAAGTGCGTTCATTATGCGAGTAAATACGGTAGAATAATCCGGTTCAAGATGCATGCGTTGCGATCGGGACCACGGCAAACTTCGAAAAATGCAATAATCCGTAAAAAGTGATTTCGGTTATAACGAGGGATTACTGTACGCTACCCGTTACTCGAAATAGAATGTAAATATGTTACCCATTACTGTTTTGAAAAAGTAACGAGTACGTTACTACGTTACAGAAAAAAGTAACACGCTACCGGTAAAGCCGTTACTTGTAGCGTGTTACCGCCAAGACTGCAGAACGGACAGAGTGTTACCGCTTGTCATGCCTTGTGGTCATGTGGGTAGGAGAAATGTCATACTTTAACTCGAAGACGCTGTGTGTATTTAATCAATTAATAAATACACTTCAGGAGACCCAAAGTCTGCTGATCCCGCCGGCAGTGTGGAAACCGGCTCCAAGTAATTGTAGGCCTTGAGAGACTTGTACGCCTGCACCGTGTCGGCCGTCAACTGGCTTGGCGAAAAAACTAAATAAACGACGACGTGAGCCGTCGACGTCGGTGGCAGCAACTTTGCGTCGGAACTGCACCAGGCCTTGTTTACGGCGTACGGATCGTCGAAGGCAACGCCGTCCACGCACAGTTTGTCTCGACACCGCTCTCGTTCAGGCACGGATAGCGAGCTCAAATAGTCGGACACAACATACGATTAACGTTGGCAGAAAATACGACGCACAAATAAAGATACAAGCATCTCTGCAACGTCAACAACGAGCGCACGCCACAGAACGCAATGGCAAAAACATGGAGAGCCCGCTTTGCCCACATAGCTGCTGCGCATGCGCGGCCTTCCAGCCGTGTTGGTAAACAGAGCCACGCCGGTGTCGGTATATGGTGGCACCACTCGTTTTCCAAAATGGCGCTTATAGTGAGAATCTGAGATGCGTGCCGCCGTACTAGTTATTGAGCCTGTCTACTGTGCCGGGTTCACTGAGCGACACAAATTATTTCTCTTTATACGAGGAAGCGTGTGCATTATGAGCTCAGGTCTCCTTGTTATCCTGAAAAAGAAAAAGTTGTATATCGTAATATTTACGCCAGGAGGCACGTTTTAATTCAGAAACGAAACTGAAACTAACTTCTATTTTGGATTTAATTTCTCGTTATAGGTGTTAATTTCGGATTCTTACATAACTCAAGATGTGTCTCGCAGCGTAATTATTGAGCCAAAGAAGTTGTTCGCGTGAAACCTCATTGTGACATACGTCTCTGATCCAGGCAATTCAAAATATTTTGGATGGTTCAGGGTCCCTTTAAAGACAGTCTTTTATAACCATAAAAACAACATAAAATATTTCATTTGGTTAAAAAAAAAAAATTCAGTGCTGATATTTGTGTTTTTGCTGCCTTTTCCTCACTCAGATAATTGTCATGTAAAATAATGAACTGCGAGACTTTTAATAGGATTCGGAGTATTTAGATGATTAATTGCTTTAACATTATGTCCATGCGCAAGAATAACACAATTAATCAAAATTTAACAAAATATCGCCACGGGTGATGAATTTAGATTATGTTCACAAAACGTATAAACTAAGAAACGCTGTTCTGACTACAAAAGACCAAAGAGGGAATCAGAGTCAGAAAACAAAAGTATGAGTGTTTCTTTTATTTTTTTATATTTTTTAGCAACGCGTGACTATAAGATTTTATATTACATCCAGTGTTTGACTGTTTGTCTATCTTGATAACAATGTTTGAGTTTTTCATATGCTAAAAGGAAAACAAAATGAGACCTGCCTACGTTGCTGCAATTCGTAATAATATTAATAATACAATTAAGCTATTTTAATACATAGTTTTTCAAGCTCTAACATATTTTGTTACTTATAATCTAATTTCAAGCGTGCAAACCAGTATGGTACTCAAAGTGTGTAATTTATCATCCCAGGTGTCAATTGCAGCATTTTTAATTAACAAGTTATCAAATAAAAAGTATCTAAAATCAATGAAAATATTCTAGCTAACCTGAGAAATCCATGTAAAATTTTATCAACTGGGGCTAAAGCATATGGTGCTATGAAACTCACGACTTTTGGCAATCGACAAAACTTCCAAAGTCACCGCCAATCCTTCCGAACCGAATCACCCCGACCTCCCCACCCGTTCTCTCCAAAAAGAAAGACAAAGAGGTTCTGTTCTTTTTTTTTTTTCTTAATTAGCAATCTTCCCAGAACATTTTTTTTTTAGAGCGCAGCTCTTAGGCGTCCATATCCGGCTTGAGCGGCGTCGGCGTAACCGCGCGGTGCATGATGGATAAATTTTCCCGCTAAATTTAGCGGAAACTTTTCTCCGCTAAATCTAGCGGAAAATTTTCCCCGCTAAATTTAGCGGACAAATTTCCCCGCTAAATTTAGTGGAAAATTTTCTCCGCTAGATTTGGCGGAAAATTTTCCCGCTAAATCTAGTAGAAAAAGTTTCCCCGTGACCGACCCCCCCCCGTGCCTTCCCCTCCTCCTCAAGAGCTGCGCTCTAATTCGGCGTTACAGGGAGTTGTAAACGGCTTTTTTTATTTTTGCTTGCCGTCATTTTGCCAATTTCAGCCTTTCCTGTAGTTCGGAGGAACCCCTACCGCTTGCACGTCTGCTCACTGGAGCACATTTTGTTGGCGTTGGAAAGCGGTGAAACAGTAGTGAGGTTCAGTATTGCGTATACAATGAACGCAAGCACTGAGTGTTTCCGTTAGCGCTGCGTGTTCTACACTGTGCAGGTGCGGAGGCCAAAATTAGCGGGCCTGGATTGGAGCATGGCGGCAGACGCGCATGCACAGCGGGGACACGCAACTCTGATGCAAACGCACAGCGCTTGCTTCTATACGCAATACTAAAACTCTCTAATAAGCTACAATCAAATACCGGCTGAGGCACTACTATTGGAGCAGTGAAGTGTGTTGTTTGCATTCGGAAATGACATTTCGCGAGCCATGATTGCGAGCAGTTCCACCGTGCCGCTGAGCAGAAGAACCGGGGGACCCTCACTAGAGCGCTTCCCGTTTCCGCCGCGGCAAGGTGAGCAACATGCTGGAGACGCGAATAGAGTACTAGCAGCGTCGGCCAAGTGCACGCCGGACATCGCGTGTTAATCCAAGGTCGATCGAGTCGGTCAGTGTCGTTGGAGTACCCGCCGGATATCGCCCGTGTATCCATAGAGTACTTAGAGCGTCGGATGAACATTCACGGGGGGTAGCGTATGTCAATTCTGTACTGGCAGTGTCGTCCGAGCACCCACCGGATATCGCGCGTACATCAATAGAATACCTGGAGTGTCGGCCGAGTATCCACCGGGCATTGCGTATACGTGTTCATTATCGGTGAAATACCATGGTATGCGCGCTTATTAGAGAGTTTTTCGTAGACCGGGTTTGCATCTCCGCCAATGCTAGATCAGTCATCTATGCCTGGGCATGGGTCTGCAACCAACATGGCTGCCGTCTTGGCTGCGAACCATGTCCAGGCCAAACTATTCTATGACCTATCTGGCATCAGCAGGGGTGCAAACCCGATCTACGAACGCTCTCTATCGATAGGCGCGCAAACACGGTATTTCGCCGACACCAAGCGCCCGAATGATGAAGCAACATTGCTTCCTCACTCAGTGCCCACACAGCACCCCGAGCTTGCGGCGCAAAACCCCGCAAAATGCTTTCGAAAGCATTCTGCCATGCCTTCGCGAACTCGGAGCATTCAAGAATTTGGCTACAGTAGCTTTGCCAAAGTAGTAGAAGAAGTTAATGCCGACCATCGACTCAGCCAAAATCGCCACCAGCCCATAAGCCAATGAACTTACAAAGTGCGTGGTAGACAGAGATCTTTTCCAGTACATATTGAGTTTCTAGGTTGGAGGGATGGTCCCAATTATTTTTGTACAAGCGAAATTGCAAATCACTGTGCCTCTTGAGACCTTCAACAAGCTATATCCATGACATATCCAAGTTGCTACCACAAGATTAGCACAATGACTGCCATCAAAAATAAAACTGACCATCCTGAGGAGCCCGTTGGCCCTCTCCTTGGCCTCCTTGGCCCGGGCAGGGGCGCCAGCCAGGTAGCGGCCAACTGCCTTCTCCACACTGTCGCTGTCCTGCCCGGTTTTCTCCTCCACAGCAGCTGCACGTTCACAAATACCCTCGAGTCATCTGCATGCACGCTACCTTCTGCCATTCAACGCTTGACAAATAATTATACTTGATTTGTAAGCTCAAAGAATATCCTAAAGAATTAAAAGAAGGGTCAAGGTAAGCTGCTCATATAGGACCATATGAAAACTGGAAAGAATTAGTCTTGCGTAAACCACAAAATGTAAACCTCAAGGCGGCTTCCTCGAAATCGGAACAACCCGAAAAATTCGGAAGTGAGCTTTCCTTAAATCCAGAAATTTACCGGGATTATCGCAATTTTATATTTTATTTGAGCGCTCATCTCGTAAAATGTTTCTATATGGCCCATTTTGAAACAAACGTCCATAATACTTATAAAATATATTGCGTTTTTTAGAAATGCTATACATAGATGCATCCACTCTTACAACATAAGCCCAAATTTTTCTTTTTTTCTTTAATTTATTTTCCGTGACCGAAAAAACCCAGAAACATTCCGAACCTGAGCAAAAAAATAGAAAAACCGGAAAAACACTTTCCGAGTTTGAAGATGCGTATAGACCCTTTCGGGCAACATTTCATGGGCACCGCCATCTTGACGTCACGTGACCCTGCCACTATAGCCAACCTCCAGTTTCTCGCCGTTCACGCGGGGTGTGCTGCACCGGCCACAACTGGAGCTTTGTTTTCCTGTTCTTTTACGTTCCACGTTGAAATCACCTGTTTTCTTTAGGTCTTTTCGATATTTTGGGCTTTCATTTATCATTTGATATCTATATTTCAGCACAGCTCTTGTATTTTCTTAATTGTGGAATGGAATCGGACAGTGAATGGATCGACGATACAAGCCTAGGCTTCAGAGACCACGTAAGTTCATCACATTCTTTCGTTTTTGTCGCTAATCAAGGGCAGTGAACACCATTGCGACACAAGCGCGCTTTAGACATCGTTTCCGTAAGGAAAAGCCGAACCGCATGTAAGCGCTTTAGCGAGCGACAATGTTTCGTCACAAATCTCCAACAGCTACACTCTAAACAAAAGCCCGTGCGTCTACTTTCCCGCACGACATTCGGAGAGCCAATCACCACAGCTGACGGAGGCAGCTCACCGAATGACGATGCCAAAAATTATGTTTAGACCAGAAAACGCAGTCTGAATTGCGACATTAGGCAATGACGCGCGACGTTTGCATCGAAATGTCACAACACTCAGACTGAGTTTTTTTTGGTCAAAACATATGTTTGGGCATCGTCATTCGGTGACCTGCCTCCGTCAGTTGCGGTGATTGGCTCTCCGAGTGTCGTGCGGGAAAGTAGACGTGCGGGATTTTTCAGAGTGTAGGTGTCTGGTGCACAGCTGAAAAATCCGCCTGGTCCCGATTTTTTCAGGTGCGCACCAGTCACCTAGCTGCTGTTGGAGATTCCCCAGCGTAAAAAGCCACTTGTATGAGAAATTTCTTGTGTCCAATGAACACATATGAATCATACAAGAACCATACAAGAACTATAGAAGATATTGCCGCGAGCGCAGCTGACAAAATAGGCAGCGCGCCCGTGGCCTAACGGTTATCGCGCCTGTCTTCCACGCAGAAGGCCAGGGTTCGATTCCTGGCCGCGGCTACACATTTTTATTGACACTGTAATGTGACGTTCTGGTAAATTCGAGAACCGTCTTGCTGATTCGAGGTTAGAATGTTCTACGCACCGAACCTTCTACGCCGAATGCTCCAGAAGCCCACGCGTGTACAAAAGCGGCTCCGCGTGGCAAGCTGGGGTCAGTTTTGCCTCAGCGTTCGATCCTGACTGCTTCGCCGCTTTCGACGCCGCGACGCTCTGTTGTTATCTTTCTTTTTCCTTTTATTTTTGGGCACAAGTTCGCCCCATTAAACGTTTCAGTTTTCTCAGTTATTCCTTTGTTTTGTCACCTTGTCATTCCTGACATTTTGGTGGAGGTGCAAGGTACCGCATGCCCCTGCCGCGTACCCCTCCGAGGGCCCGCAGTGCAAGTCCGACGCCAAGTTCACGAAGAACCAACGAAAGCACTTCCGAGATCTGGTTCAGTCGTCGCACCCAAGGCCTACACCCGGAATTCGGACTTCTGCCGCCCAAGACTAAGCAGCCAACGAGGCCAACGATGGACAACCAGTCGTCGCAGAACCCGTCCGCCGCCACCGTCGTATACCTGCCCGTCGCACCCAAAACTCCGACGCCTTTCCACGGAGACGCCCACGAGGACATCGAGGACTGGCTGCAACATTATGAACGTGTGGCCCGCCATAACGGGTGGTCAGCTGAGCACTGCTTGCAGAACCTTTACTTTTCGCTGGAAGGAACTGCGAGGCACTGGCTGGAAAACCACGAGGCTTCTTTGACGTCGTGGGAGCTGTGCAAGCAAGAGCTGAAGAAGACGTTTGCCTGCCAACACCGACGTGAGAGGGCCGAAGATCTCCTGCGAACAAGAACCCAAGGCCTAAATGAGAGCATCACCAGCTTCGTCGAGGATGTTCTCCGCCTGAGCGCCCGCGCCGATCCTCAGGCTACCGAGGAGAAGAAGCTGCACCACCTGATGAGGGGTGTGAAAAGCGAGATTTTCGGCGGTCTCATCCGAAATACCCCGACAACAGTCGACGAGTTCGTCACGGAGGCGACAAATATGGAACGGGCCCTGCTAGCCCGCGCCAGACACTACCAACGACACCCTGGCGTAACTACTCTGGCGACATCTGGATCCGACCTGGGCACCACCCTCCCCGGCATCCGTGACATTATCCGTGAAGTCGTCCAGGAGGAATTGAAGAAGCTGCTGCCCGCTGCCGCACGCCCGGCCTCGCTCTCCATCGCCGAGGTTGTGCGGGAAGAAGTCCAGAGAGCCATCCAACCAGAGGCTCCTGTCGTCGTGGCAGCCACCGAGGAGCCCACGTTGACTTACGCCGCAGTGGCCCGACGGCCACCGCCTTTCCTCGCACCTATGTCGCGCCGCCCCGACGTCAGTCTCCTGCGCCGCAACACGACAGACGTCACGACGACCCGGTGCAGTACGCCCGCCCGGAGCCTCGCGCACCCCGGAAAACCGACGTGTGGCGAACGCCCGACCGACGCCCTCTGTGCTTCCTACTTGCGGGGAAGCAGACCACACCTACCGCCGATGCCCATACCGACGACTTGGGCTGCGCGGGTTCCACCCGAACGACCCGCGCCCCCGTTATGGTGAACGACCTCGGGAGATCGACGAGTACTTGCGACGACCTCCAGTCCCCCGAGCCTGCGTCCCGCCGAGAGTTCCGGTCGCCGTCGCCGCGACGTCCAGCTTCGCCGATGCACCGACCCCGACGTGAAAGCCTGTCGCCCCTCGCTCCTCGCCGGGAAACTAGGCGCGGCAACCCCTGGAGGTGGAGTTGCCGAAGACGACCGACGCCAAGATCCTCCACGAACGTCGGAGGGCCCCCACTCGAACGCCACCAGAGACCGAAATGACTCCCCTGCAACGGTGTCCAACAACCTAAACGTTGTTATCGACGGCCTCGACGCATCGGCACTTGTGGACACCGGAGCAGACTACAGTCAAACCCGTTTATAACGAACAGCAAGAAACGCGACGATCAGTTCGATATAGCAAATACCATTTACAACGAACTTCCACGATGCGTTCGTTGTAAAGGGAGAGCTAATCTTTCTTTCTCATCTCTTCACTTCCGCCTTGTAACCGCGCGCTAAAAGTTTTTTTTTCTTGCATGCGAGCAGAGTTTGTTTGTTTAGATTGTCTCCCCTTCCCGATCGCTTCTCTTTGTGTGCAAACGCTTTGAGATGAAAGTTTTTTTTTTTTCTGTGCGTGCGTGCAGAGTGCATTTTTTAGGTTTCACCCCTTCTGAATCGCTTGTCTTCACTCACTTTTCTTCGCAAGTTGAGCTTTTGGAATTTTCTTTCTTTCCCAATTCTTTTTTGGGGAAGGGACAGGCTAGAAGACGATTGTTTGCGCGTTTTTGAAAGCCTTCCCGGTGGGGGGCGGGGGGGGCTGGGGGGGGGGGGAGGGTTTGATATAACCAATATGTAGTTCGTTATAAAAAGTATGTTTTACATGCATTTTTATTGAAATTTTCCGTGAGTTCGATATCGACAATAATTCGCTGTACGTGGGTTCGCTCTAAACGGGTTTCACTGTACTCAGTTTTAAGTGGGAGGCTCTCTCGCCGCCCTCGAAAAGTGACAACGCCGTGGGAAGGCCCTCAAATATGAACCGCCGGTGGGCACCTCATCACACCTGTCAGGAGATGCACTGCTCGCGTCGAGATCCACGGTGAGGCGTGCCCTGTGAAGTTCGTCGTTCTGCAAAATTGTTCGAGGGACGTTATCCTCGGAGTGGACTTTCTTTGTGAGTATGGTGCCGTCATCGACCTCGGAGCAAACCGGCTGACGCTACAAAAACCTGCTCCACAGCGGGAGGAACCCAAAGCGACGTCATCTGCGGTCCGAGTCCTTGCGGACCACGTGAACTTACCGCCGCGGTCGAGTGCTTTCGTACCCGTCGGGATCGACGAAGCTTTCTGCGGCGACGTTCTGCTCGAGGGAAGCCTCCAGCTGCTTCTTGGAAGAGGAATCGGCGTCGCAAGAGGCATCGCGGAGCTCCAAGACGGACACACTGTTGCCCTCGTAACAAACTTCCGACAGGAGGCTCAGCACCTTACGAAAGGCACCGCCGTGGGTCACGCCGAGGAACTCCCCGACTCAGCCGCTATCGCCGGAATAGCAGAGGATCTCCCTTCGTGGCCACACAAGACAACGCCACATTCGCATTTCAACATCGATCCAACCCTGCCTGCCCCGCAACGACGACAACTCCGTGACCTTCTTGCCGAGTTCAGTGAGTGCTTCTCCACGTCGTCAAAGGTTCGCCAAACGACGATTGCGAAACATCGAATTATAACTGATGATGACGCGCTTCCCGTCCATCGGTCGCCGTATCGTGTATCTGTGAAAGAGGGAGAAGTCATCCAGAAACAGGTCCAAGAAATGCTCGACGACGACATCATTCAGCCGTCAAAGAGTCCGTGGGCTTCACCGGTAGTCCTGGTGAAAAAGAAAGATGGGACTCTTCGGTTCTGCGTGGACTATCGTCGACTAAACGCTGTAACGAAAAAGGACGTCTACCCACTGCCATGCATCGACGACACTCTGGACCGGCTGCGCCATGCCCGATACTTTTCGTCGATGGACCTGAAGAGTGGGTACTGGCAGATCGAGGTCGACGAACGGGATCGTGAGAAGGCTTCCTTCGTCACGCCGGACGGACTGTACGAGTTTAAGGTGATGCCGTTCGGACTCTGCACAGCACCGGCGACGATCCAGCGCGTAATGGACACCGCTCTTTCCGGCTTGAAATGGCAAAGCTGCCTCGTCTATCTCAACGACGTCGTGGTATTCGCAAGTGACTTCGACGAGCACCTGAGACGTTTGCGAGCCGTGCTACAGGCTATCCGGAATGCTGGACTGACACTAAAGCCGTCAAAATGTCGGTTCGCTTACGGCGAGCTCAAATCCCTGGGCCATGTCGTGAGTGCTCTGGGTGTAAGCCCTGATCCTGCCAAGACATCCGCTGTTGCCGAATTTCCGAAGCCATCAGACAAGAAAGCCGTAATAAGATTTCTTGAACTGTGCGCTTACTACAGACGTTTCGTTCGCGATTTCGCCAAGATTTCTGCACCGCTCACGCATCTGACGAAGGACGACGTGAACTTCCAGTGGGGGAGGAGCAAGAACAAGCGTTCAACGAACTGAAGGAAAGACTCCAGTCGCCTCCTATCCTCGGACACTTCGATCCATCAGTGGAAACGGAAGTACACACGGACGCCAGCAACGCCGGACTTGGCACGGTACTCGTCCAAAGACAAGACGGAGCAGAGAGGGTGATCGCTTACGCAAGCCGGGCACTGTCCAAGGCAAAGAAAAATTACTCGACGACCGACAAGGAATGTCTCGCTGTCACCTGGGCGTTAACCAAGTTCCGCCCGTACCTGTACGGGATCCCGTTTCGCGTTGTCACGGACCACCACGCTCTCTGTTGGCTCACCAACCTCAAGGACCCGTCAGGACGCCTCGCTCGCTGGAGTCTGCGACTGCAAGAATTCGACGTGACCATTGTGCATAAGTCTGGCCGCAAGCATAACGACGCCGACTGTTTGTCTAGGGCCCCAGTCGAATCTCCTCCCGAAAGCACCGACGACGACAATGACGCCCGTTTTCTCGGCGCAATGACAGATGTCGACATGAGAGCACTTCAACGAGACGACCCGGAACTTCGCGCCGTGATCGAACACCTCGAAAGCCAAGAAAGTTCGGTTCCGCGAGTCTTGGCCCGAGACTTGTCAAGCTTCGTTCTGCGGCGAGGCGTGCTCTTCAAGAAGAACTTCGGAACGAGCAACCCTGCCTGGTTGCTGGTTGTTCTGACCAGCCTGCGAGAAGAAATCTTTCAAGCATGCCACGGCGACCCGACGGCTGGACACCTTGGCTACAGCAGGACGCACGCCTGGATTCGTGACAAGTACTACTGGCCGAGACTCCCGAAAACAGTCCATCTGTACACACGGTCGTGCCATGAGTGCCAACGACGTAAGAAGCCTCCGACGAAGCCAGCAGGACCCCTGCAGCCGATACCTGCCCCGACTAGGCCTTTCCAGCAGGTCGGAATGGATTTACTTGGGCCGTTCCCAACACCGACGCAAGGAAATCGGTGGATTATCGTCGCGACAGATTATCTTACACGATACGCCAAGACGAAAGCCCTGCCATCGGGAACAGCGGTGGAAGTCGCCAAGTTTTTCGTCGAGTCCATTGTCCTTCGACACGGCGCACCTGAAGTGCTGATCACAGATCGAGGGTCATCTTTCCTGGCACAGCTGACCCAAGAGGTACTTCGGCTCAGTCACACCAGCCATCGACGAACCACCGCTTATCACCCGCAGACCAACGGGCTAACAGAGCGGCTCAATAAGACCATCGCCGACATGATCTCCATGTATGTCGACGTGGAGCACAAGAGGTGGGACGAGGTGTTGCCGTACGTTACGTTTGCGTAGAACACAGCGGTTCAAGAAACCACGGGAGTGACGCCGTTTCAACTGGTACACGGTCGGGCGGTTACCACGATGCTCGACGCCATGCTGCCTCACGTGCCGGCCGACGATGGCCACGACGACGCTCAAATGATCTCTCAATGCATGGAAGAAGCTTGCCAACTGGCAAGAATCAAGATTCACGACCAACAGCGTGCCGACGCACGACGGTATAACCTTCGTCGCCGGGACATCCACTTTCAACCCGGAGATGGGGTATGGGTGTGGACACCGATACGGCGCCGCGGTCTCAGCGAAAAGCTTCTCAAGCGCTATTTCGGACCCTACAAAATCATCCGACGCCTCGGCGATCTGAACTACGAAGTCCTTCCCGACGGAATGCGCCCATCTCCAAGACGTCAGCCGCGGCCCGAGGTGGTGCACGTCGTCCGGCTAAAGCCGTATTACGAACGATAGACTTTGTTGTTATTTTTCTTTTTCCTTTTATTTTTGGACACAAGTTCGCCCCATTAAACGTTTCAGTTTTCTCAGTTATTCCTTTGTTTTGTCACCTCATCATTCGTGACAATATATATGAACCATATAAGAAACTCTTCACAAGTTTCTTATATGGTTCTTGTACGATTCATGTGTTTATTGGACACAGAAACTTCTCATACAAATTTGATTTTTCAATAGGGTTGTTTGTCTCTCATTCCCCTTCTCCAGGGATCGTTTCTCCTTATCCACTTCACCTGAAATAACTAGTCTTTGAAGGCAGTCAAGAATAAACAATAATGATTCAATTTGGACTACTTGGATACGCATTCCTCCTTTCAATTGCGCTGCAGGGTTACACTTGGGACAACAATAAGATGGAGGCCAAAAAAAAAGTGTTTTTACGCTTCCTGGTTGCGCAAAAACACATTCTGTTGGTCACGTTTTTTCCTCTCCGTTTCTCATTGTCCCCAGCATAACCCTGCAGTGCAGTTTAAAGGATTAAGAAGAAACAGATCGATGACATAGTGTTGGTCACGCAACTGTCCCGAGTCAGAGCTGCAAGTTCTGCGTCTAGCCTACCTCCTGCTTGGGCAAGCTTTACTCTATGATAGGGCTGTGTACTTTCCGCTTTTAATTAAAAAGAAGACAGATTAAATATCCGACGGTGACATAAATCGTTTAGAACCGAAAAACACTGATTGTGAGAAAATTTTTTGGCGATAAGCAAATACTATTTTGGTGGGAACACTCATTGAGCATGTTTTGTTACCGAGAAGTAAGCAAACTGGCAGTCTCCAGTCGGGGGAATCGCCGATCTCAGAGGACAGGGACCGCAGAGGACAGGAAGAACCACCAAGGGTCCCAATGCCATCGTTTGATTCAAGTCAGGGGATGGCAGTTTTCAATGCTACACTGGCTGTCATCACTTGTGGAGAGGCTTGTCCCATAAGTATGTTTTCCAACGGGAGCTGTCACTAGCTCGTTCCACGGTTTCCTGACGGTGTCAGCGCAGGAGTCCGGAGGGCATTGCGAGAGGGAAAACGGAAGAAGCATTCCAAGTCTCCACCGCTTAACGGACACAGTGCTTGCCGAGGGGATGGGCGAGAGCGTGAGAGCGCAGCTAGGTCACGCGAGCCGTCATGTCAGGTTGCCTTATGTGCTCAACTATTTCGCAATAGCACGTGGTCGCACCACACAGAGAGAGAGAGGGCCAGAGCATGCACTGATCCTACGCACTGTTATGTCATTGATCGACACTCTTTGATGGCGTCATTCGCTTCGCTTTGGCGCATCGTGCGTAACCGTCCCGTTTTCTAGTGGGTCGCCCAAAGAGTATGCCTCAGCAAACAGCTGCTGCCTCTGAACATCAGCGTCTTTGGACGAGAGAGTGGCCAAGTCCAATGGGTGATAGTGGTGTGCCAGCAGGAACGCTGGAAAGACGACGTCTTGCCGACCCTGTTCGTTCACAGCAGTCAACCACAGACAGCACATGCGCGGCCAAAGTTATTATCCAACACACGCTGCGTGAACTGCTTCATTGCACTTTCCTAACGCCCTTGTCACAGTTCCCGGCGTCTTTTGGCTTCACATTCACGCTCAGCAGGGTTGGTGAGACGTTGCTTCCTTCAACTTGGCTGCTCTCTCATCCAAAGAAGATGACATGGGGCAGTAGCTGCTGCTCAGGGCTCAGGCGTGTCCTTAAGCCCATTAGGAAACAAACGTCTAGGCAGCATGTGCAGAGGGATTTTGAACCAGTGCAACCGCCTTTCTTTCCGCGGAACGTTGTCTTGGAGAGGAATTTCCCTTGGACCACTCTGGGAACAGGCACCTGGAGGCCACGTGACGGCGCATGGAACTGGTAAGTCACGTTGTATGATCTCGGCTTCGGATTGGCTGCACCTGCTCGTAGCGTCGGCCGTAGTCAGTCTAATGGTGAGAGCATGTGGGACGCTTTTGTTGGTTTCCCTCTCTGAATGCCCTCCAACCCCCTGATCTCGGAGGGATGATGCAATATTTGTTTCCGCTGATGCCGCCGCCAAGCGAGCTAGTGCCAGCTCCCGCCCTAATAGTAAATGCCCATGGAAATGTAGCGAAGGCGTCAATGTCGCGGACTCTGATCCACCGGCATATGCTGAATGACCGAATGCATTAATGAACACCGACGAATGAGGGAGTTTACCGAGCAGGACCTTGCCCATGCGGAGCTCCTTGAAGGCTTGTTTCTTCTGCCGGCCAGCCAGGCTGTAGTTGCGCTGCAGGTCGTTGGTGAGCAGGAGCCGCACCAAGATCTGGACGCAGCGTTGGAGTGCCTTGGAGCCCTTGCCAAGCAGCTGCAATTTCTGTCAAGCGCCAACAGCGGCTAAGTTTAGGTGAAAAATCGTACAGAAAACTGCAGTCAAAGAAAGCCAGTGTAATCTACGCAGACATACAATCTTGTGCACCAGACAGAACAACAGCCGACATAAGCATAGCAACTAGATGCAGTGCACATCAGGATCATCCAGCTCTGGGGTTGGTAGACTAACACACAGCTGCCAATGATAAGTCGTCTCAAACTGATATCATGAGCATTCCAGCTCTTAAATTCGGACTACGCTGTTTGCTTTACAAGCAGGCTGATATAGTCCACGGAAACTGGCTGACATGTAATCGAGCAAACAAGCCCCATATTTGGAGCACTGGAACGTGGTTTCAGTGAGTACTATAGGCACGCACTCACAATGCATCTCTTTTGCGAATCTGTTTTTCAAAACAAATGAACATCCAAAAGACAAAAAACAAAGATGCGCATAGTTCTTGCCTCTGGTGCAAAATATTTACTTAGAACCCAATGAATATTGTGAACCGCTCCGAGGAGACTCCGCCGATGCCAATCAAAAACACATTTGTGTGACCTCCAACGGAAAGCTGTTAGCGAGGGCCTGTTTATGGCCGATCTCGTACTTGATTCCAAGCCCAAATTAGTAAACCAATGTGGATAGGGGTGAGCAGCACAATGCAGTCCTTAGTTCAGAGCACAAAGGCCAAACTTAGCTCTGGAGTCCCACAAGGTTCCGTGTTATCCCCTCTTTTATTGAATGTATATGTTAACGACCTTTCTCAAGTGGTTATGTGTAACGTATTGCAATATGCAGATGACACTCTGCTTTTTTCTTGTCATACTGATATCGAACATGCTATCTTGGACCCGCAGAAAAATGCTATTACTGTCATGAATTGGTTTAGAAATAACAGAATAAGTGTAAGCACCTCTAAAACAAAGCTGGTATGTTTCCGCAGCACGTGGAAAAAATCCTTCAGCCTTTCCACTCTCGTGAAGAAGGAGGAGCAGCGGAGCTGTACTCGATACACTGCCGCAACACGCACGCGCCCGTTTCTTCTTGTCCGACACACAGCCGATCGTGGATACGTCTCCGGCGAACCACACGCCGCCGATCGTGGATACGTCTCTGGCGAACCAGAGTCCATGAAGCGCACGTGGCGCATGTGACGCCAAACGGGTAATCCACAAACTCCCTCCAGAACCTCGCCGTCGCGCCCAGGAACCGTTCAGCCGGCGTGGAGTGCAGTCGTCGCTGGGCCTCACGCCTGCGCTTGGCCTCCGTGGCACGATCGTCGTCCGTGGCGTTGGCCCGCCGGCGCCCTTTACATCACTGGTTCCTGTTCTCGGCGGAGGCTTTCCAGGCGAGCGATGTGCTCTTCTTTGGCAAGGGAATCTGGAAGCGCTCCACGCAGTGGAAGTCGAGGTGACAGCGGCTCTGCGGCAATTGCGGCCCCATTCGCGCTGCTGCGTACGTCGCCGCTCCTTCCGCAGCCAGTGTTCTTTCCCGAAAGGGCATGCGGCCGACCCATCCTAAGTCCAAACCGAAACTGATAAGAGCGTGGGAAACAGCGCGCAAAACAGACAAGGACGAAGAAACACACGTGACAAGCGCTGTGCTCGTTACGTGTGCTGCTTCTTTATCGTCGCGTCATTCGTTTTCGCGCTGTTTCCTACGATGAATTCCCACCAACGCGCCCAACTATCCATTATTCTACGAAAGCTGGAAAGGTTGCCACCATCTACGAGGGATGGCGGCAAGCAGACTGGTTGTGTGCTTGCCGCTGTCGCTTATAGATGGCGGTAGCTGTACAGGTAGGTTTGTGTCGACAGGCGTTTGATACCGGACACGATAAATTGTTTCCGCCTTTGTTTTTGCATAACTCCAATAACGTATCATGTTGCTGCCACCCTGTTCAATATGTCTCTCTTGTCAAGTATCTAAGAATATACTTTGATTCTGACCTTTCTTGGACTACGCACCTCTCTTTTGTGTCAAAACGACTAAGAAGTGTATCTTGTCAGCTCTATAACCTGAAAGTTTTCCTTCCGTTTGCAAGTAGAAAAATGCTCATGCACTCTTTGGTGTATTGGGCAGGAGATCGAACTATAGGGGGCGCTCAAACCCGTTTGTTTTCCCCACAGTCGGTGTTTACTCAACACAAGGCCTGTGCGCATGGCCACGGGCCTTATGGGCATGTCCACGTCATCTTCTACAATAGAGCGCGGGGCACAGTTTAACGTAAAAAATACTAACAATCGACGAAGCGACGTTAAGTGCCGGATCTATCCTCAGAGAATGCGAGCTTGACCCACTTCGGCTTTTGTGCTGAGCTGGGATCGTGCATGCTGCATTGTTCATGCAGGCCGGAGTGGAAACAAAAGAGCCCCTCCTCCCCCTCACCGGAGAACACGAACTCCAGCCGAACGCTGACGCCGCGTTCGGTTATGTCGGCCGAGCGCTGAGTCATTGTATTTGTTGTCCCCATCCGTGTAGTTCTAAAGTTAACCGCTTGGGGCGTCACGGTCGCTCCTCCTCCCCAATAGTGTCCTTAGGTACTGTGTTACTCTATTTTTTAACTGCTCTTGACAATGGCATGCCAGAACTGATAGCATTCTGAGGGGGATGTTAAAAAGCATTGCTTACAGTTCAACACCTTCTTCAACTGATAACTTGTTTAGCTTACTCGAATTGCCTTGTTTCTACTCGTTGTTTATTCAGACGGTCGTTTTTCGTCACTTTTGGTGCAGTGAATTTAAAACTGAGAGGGTGGCCCCACATACTTTTAGGAACACTACTCGCTATTAAATTTCTCGTATCTACAGTAGACTCTCATTAATTCAAACTCCAGGAAGTCACAGATTTTAGTTTGAATTATCAGAAATTCATCTAAATATGATACTAGACAACGTTATGATTTGTTACATGGATAGCTACACATACAAAGCAGATTTTTTCCAATTTCCTCTACATAGGCCTAATTATAAGCAAGTACGGGCATAACACACTGGTGAAAGAACTGTGACGTTAAGTTTATTCATCCGGCAAAAAATTTGTTGATTGTGGACTGTTTAGTCAGCACATGAGATCTCAAAACAAAATTTTCAATATTAGCCAATGCAAGTAGCTCTTTACGGGACTCTTCCTTTGCACACAAACTTTCGGAGCTGAGCGATGTGCTCAAAGGCCACTGGGGCTGTGAAAGTTGGTAGTGGGTCATCCCTTCCTTCATCGTCATCTTCACTCTCACAGCTGCACTGTGCTGGCATTACTTCCTGTACTATGTCCTCTAATGAGTCATCACGACAAACACACACATTGTCGTCAAGACTAGCATATTCCGCCAGCTCGGCGTTCACATTATGTGCGTCAAGGCCAGAAAGCATGATGCCAGTGAGCTGTTCCTCATTCGATGTCGTCTTGGTCATTATTGCTAGTCTTGAAGCACATAATGTGAACCCCGTTTTCCGCTAATGTGTGCCCGCTTGAGCCCCGTTGAGTGCGCTTCTTTCCGAGCACCGGTGCACTGCGGAGAAGCAACACTCGCGAACGCAAACTACGCGGGTATTGCTTCTCTGCGGTGCACCGGTGTTCGAAAGAAGCGCACTCAACGGGGCCGTGAGAACAAAAAAGTATGAATTAAGCGAAAACCTGGTTCGAATTAAGCGGCTTATAAATACCTTAAAAGCATAGCGGGACAACCAAAATTTTCAAATCTGTTTGAATTAACCGGAAGTACGAAATGTCAGAGTTTGAATTATCGCGAGCCTACTGTATACTCCTTATGGGGAAAGCATTGGGCCATTTTACGTACCCAAGATTTGTAATGAACTACCAGCTAGATTACTTATTCTTAACTAATTCTAACCATGGGCTCGAAAAGAATCTGAAAAAGTTATTTCACGATACCACCAAGGTGACAGATCTACAGTTGACATTTCGTGAGTGTTTCCTACTTGGTTTTATCCTGTTGAGACCTCTGCTGTTTAGTGAGGGTTGGGCTCTACTGCCAGGTCATGCTACACAAGCCTCCCTTGGCTTAGGCAGACCTGTAGACACGTTTGCAAGTCCGGTCTCAGGGCGCCGCCATCTTCCTCAGCTCTTGGGCGCGGCCATAATCCGACTACGACGCCTTAGCAAGGCTTCGTAATCGGATTATGACTCGCCCAGCGCACCCAGCCAAGCAAGATGGCAGCGCCCTGAAGCCGGACTTGCAAATGTGTATATGGATTTATCTATTCCTATGAATAAAAGTTTATTATTATTGTTATTATTAATAATTTGTATGCAACCATGGTCGGGCGACAAGTGCTACACGGAGACCCAAGGAGGTCTGTTTGCACTGTGCATAGTTTCCCAGAAACTGAGCACTGTTCTTTTAGTGCTACACAAGGTGTCTCAACTACACCAAGATATTCTGCGAGTGCTCCATATTTATTCTGTACGCCTAACGGGACATCTTCACTTATGGAGTTTGTGGAATGTCATTTGCCCAGCGTGACCTCTCCCGCATTAAGTGCGTCTTCTCTTTTTAACGCATTTCACACCCTTTCCAGCGAAACACTCCATTTCATTAAAGAGGCACTGACACCCCAAAGGTCGTATTTTTTTTATTGTCTAAAACGACGCAAGTTGTAGTCATAAACACGCAAAAAAAAACGCATCGCAAAAAAAAAATATTTTTGCGCGCGCGCGCTTTTTTATTTTTGGCGTTTAAATCTCCCGTTGCTTCCTCCTTGCTTCTTTTGATCGATGACGTCAAAAATCAGGAAATTTAGAAGCTTTGTAGGCGGCATTTCTATAACATTTAATAACGGCAATCGTAAAACATGTTTTTTAACGCAATTGCGAACGCACTATGGCCCCTCTTTTTGAAATACCGAAAATCAGAGTTCGGTGAGATGTCCCTTCCTAGATTTGTGTCCTCCCTCAGAAAACTCGGCTGCGCTCGAGCAGATGGGCGAGTCGGCGAAGAAACCGGTTTTTTCCCGCGCCGGCTCCCTTCTATCCCGCCAGCTCGCCTCCTCCTCGCATCGGGTCCAAGAAAAAGTCGAGTCGGAGGAGACCGCAAAATTTGACTGACTGCACTGGCGGGGATCGCGCGGGAACTTCAAATTCGGCATTTGGAAATTGTTTTTTTAATTCACAAATACTGAATTCCCAAGTTTCGAATTTTGAGGGTAATGTCCCGGCACCGTTTTCAATCGTTTCGGATAATAAAAAAAAATATGATTTTGATGTGTCAGTGCCTCTTTAAGACAGCACCGTGCCATGGTCAATGTCTTCCTTGCGTGTGAAGGTGAATTAGCCGGTTGTATGAAACTTCACTTCTGCAAAACCATGCACAGTGTGAGCAGACCCCAAGGCACCGATCAATTCCTTAAACTCTAGAGTAAAATTTGACTGCATGCCAATGTTGCCAACTATATGCGCTACTGCTCTGCCTCAAAATGGCAGCATTTGTTGAACTCTTTGGGAAGATTGAAGTGCAACGTACGAGAGCCTGTCTGACCGAGACGTCGGCCAGCAATCGCTCGGCCTCTTGGACGTCTCGCAATGTCCGCAGGGGCAGATCCGACAGCAGGGGGGCAAAGCCACGGGGCCCGGTGGAGGAAGGGGAGCTCCCCCTGCTGAGCAGCTTCCAGCTGCAGAACGTGCAACCTCATGGCGTCCACGTCCTGCTTCAGGCTCCTCACGTGCTGCCGGATCTCCACCAGGAGGGGCACCACTTGCCTCTCCAAAGCTGAAAAACACCCAAAACATTTCCCTCCGTGAAAAGTCTGGCATCAACTAAACTGTGTGTGTATTTTTTCAACAACTAAGAGCAACAGAGTGTATGTCAAATATACATCAGCTATGCTACTTAGCTGCTACGACATGGAAAGGTCACATGACAAGTTCCAAGTGAAGCACAAGTCAATCCGAACTGCAATTCTTAGCCTTAAAGAGCGGCTAAGAAGGTTTCCAAGATGGATCGCAGGATGCTCAGGTTGCAGGGCTGAAAAGGCGTCTGCCACTGCGATGCTGCTGGCTGCTTGCCAGTCGCTGCCTTCTTCCTTCCAGGCAAAGGCTGCAGGTCCAAAGTGCCCGCTGGAAAATGTAACGAGACTCAATGCCGCAATCCAATATTACGAGCTTACTGAAAGAATGTTTCAAGGTAGTATATGGTAATAGAGCGGTTTCCTTTGTCCAAAAAACCAAAAATGTTTCTACAGCACAAGTCAGACACAAGCTTGTCTTTGCAAAACACAGTGAAGCCAGGATTTGATTCCAGCTTGGACGCAGAATGTAGCAGCTGGATGTGCACGACATCTGAAACACGCAAAGAGTCACTCGATCAATGCGCGAAGGAAGAGAATGCATCTATAGAAGCTACTAACGTATGCCGTGAGCATCTATGCTGCCAAGCGTGCCTACGATGCAGCTTGCCATGGTGAATTTGCTCAAGTTGGTCTTCCCTTTCCTGCCAGGAAAACTTTGCAGCCAACTCGTCTGCCATTAGGCACACCGAGATTCTTCTGCTGGCTTTAGGAACATTGACCTGGAAATAGACATGGATCCCAATGTTCCCATTAATTGTTTGCTTCAAGGTGCTTTAGGCAAATGCATGGTACTTACAAAAGTATCTTTTGAGTCACCAAGCAGACTGCTATCAAAAGCTCCCTCCATGGTACGAAATGGCCCAGTCAAGCAGCTATAGACTGCTGCGTTCAAATGGCAAGTTGCTCTCCCTGCTGGAGCAGCTGGATGACCTCCAGCCTCCGTAGGAACTTGACGCTGCAAGTCTAGAAAAACAAGAATCGTGTACAAACTCATTCTATTTATCTCAATGCTGATGGGCAACTGGATATTGACGTTGGGCGCATGCGTGATGCCGCCATAACTTTAGTTCTCAGGAGGCAGTGCATGACACAGCTCCTTCTCTCCCGTTCTGCGTGTGCAGAAAGACTCCCACAACGCATTGCGGCAGCGTAGCGAAACTGGCTGCTGAGATATAGGGAACCAAGTTGGACCCAGCCTGTAACACTCGAGACAGAAAACTCCTTATTTCTTTCTCAACACGCTGGCAGAAATTCCTTGCAGCTGCTTAGGCTGATAGACCTGTTCCAAGAGGATCCTAGAATAGTCAGCAATATACCGTTTTTTTATTTTTATTTTTGCAGATTTGTTTTAAAAAAAGCCGTGAAAGCTACACTTATGCAGTTTGTGCGAGTGAGTTATACGCCCAGGGGGACATTATGTGGGTGGCTAATCTTTGCGATCAGTCGGCTAATTAATAAAATTCACTAATTAACTTTTAAATTAGTGAAAATAGACATGGTTCCAATTAGAAACTGGCTGAGTGTTGTCCAAAACCCCTAAATCAGTCATTTTTAGAAAGACTTTGAGCGCGTGAGAGTAGTGCGCTGAAGTTACCACTTGTGGAGCAGGTACAAGGCTGGGGCTAGATAAGGAACGGAAAAATTGCGCGGGCACCCTACCGCAACTGCTAGCCTTGTACCTGCTCCACGCGTGGTAACTTTAGTGAACTACTACGCTTCTCACGCGCTGATAGTCTTTCTGAAAATGACCGATTTAGGGGTTTTCGACGACGCTCAGCAAGTTTCTAATTGAAACCATGTCTATTTTCACTAATTAAAAAGTTAATTAACGAATTTTAATTAATTAGCCAACTTATCGCGAAGATTAGCCACCCCCATAATGTCCCCTGGGCATATAACTCACTCGCACAAACTGCATAAGTGTAGCTTTAACGGCTTTTTTTAAAAAAGAAATCTGCAAGAATAAAAAGAAACCCCGGTATATGCATACAAAGTGATGCTGCTGCATGGCTCGATAAAAAGGTTTTTCAATGAAAGAAGCATTTTTAACGACGAGTGATGGCTCTTGCGTTGCAGTCCAGTGGGACCTCAGATAGTACATCTATTGCCACTACATTCAACTCATGTACTCACTACTAGACATTGATTGTTCACAGGCTGACACTAACTTTAAAAATCCCATTTTACGAATTCCAGACCACATCACTTGGGTTTGGCAGCTTTCAAGTGTATCAACATTTAATGAAAGCTTACAACTTCTAAACAAGCTGGTGAAAATGTGGCATCCCAGCCGATCCATGATGAGGAATGTGCTAAGAAGGGGCAGTTGCTCCTTCAGTGCCCGAGTGTGGGGAACCAATTTCTGGAGGCTGTTGATTGCTCCACTCGGTCCAGCACTGTTCCTAGAGGCAAGAAGGGAAAGCCATCTTTACAAACAACTTTTGCACAATTTTACACCTCTTCCAAAGTTTGGAGGAGGACTCATCGTCAAAATGGGCAGGCCGGTGCCGCCTCCTTTTCTTCATCTCGTGGCCAGACTCCGATGGAGCTTGTGTCAGCCTTGTGCGTAATATGCAATTCTTAGTACCGAGGCACTTGAGTCGGGGATCGGGGGCCATCGCGAGTGCGGCTATAAGCACGTGGAGCAAAAGCTCCCGAGTACAAATCCCGACCCCTGCCCGTTTCCTGGTTGTACCAGAACGCATTCCTGTATCACTATTCCGTGATGTACAGCAAAGAACCCGGCGCCAACGGCAGGGGTTGCCGGAGCCAATAAAGCCCCTCCAATGATGAAGGAATGCACAGTGCAGGGACGACATAATCCTGTCTTGGATTAAATTCCCTTTTTGTGGTCCCCCTCTGGAATGCGCTCATTACCTTCCGCACTGGTCTTATCAAGTGTAGAAAGCTCACCCTGGAGCTCTACTGCATTCGTGACCTGTCACCGACTATATTTCTTTTCACAAGTTAATGCGCTACAAGTTGCACTAGAATAAATGTATTAGCATGCGTTCTACTCTGCATTCCTTCCAGTCCTCATCTTTGACACATGGCTTGTTTGAGGCGGCCATTTGCACATGTCCCCACTGGTCGAGAACACAAGCTCCCCATTCAATTCCACAATCTGCATCTGAAAATACTCAAGCTGCTCAGAACTCTTCAAGTGAGCACTGCATTGGAAATTTCTACTTTTAAGCGTAAATAGCCCAAGTTGGTGCAGGAAAATCAGCCAACACTATTGACATTGGTTGAGCATTAAGCATAGAGATAAAATGTAGAGGGCATGGAAGTGCTGGAATCTGTTGGCATGGTTTGGGCATCACTCCAGTGAGCTGGTTCCATGGCAACATGGCGCTAACTCGGGTTTTATTCCGGGACACTCGAAGCTGGCATGTCCCCTGATGGGACGATTGAATGCCTGGTAGATCACGGAAGTAGTTAGGAAGAAAGACAACCACACTGTTGTTTATTCTGTACAAGTTGGATGCTTGAAAGTGTGGAAAATCTCATATGTTTAGTCTACGTTCATTTCCATTTGCCACCGATGGCACCACTCGGCCTGCAAAATGATAACGTCGCCGTGGTTAGTTACCTGCCTGTAAAGAACACAGTCATATTGACGAGTCTATGCTAGTCACTACGTCGTTAATGTACATTCAAAACAGCCAGGGGCCCAGCACCCTGAGGAACTCCCCATTTTAGGTGCATTAGATGTGCAGTGGTCGATGGAGACTCATTGAGAGCTCCCTAATCCACCGAGTGGTGCTACGGTCGAGTTCAAGGTTAAACACCTTATTAAGTAGACCTTTGGGAAGTCACTGAAAATTGCATCGCTGTAAAGGGACTTGTGTATGCTATCATGAAGGTCTCTCCCATAAATGTGTTTGGCATGATCGTTTGTACTGATTCTCGAGCAGTAAGTTATTAATGCTTAGGTGAACCACCATACCAGTGTAAATAATAGGTTCTATAATTTGGAAGAGTAAGAGAGATGGGTCGGTAATTGTTTGGACAGATCTCCCGATTTCAATATACCGTAAAATCCCGTGAGGCGCTCCGAGAGATCGCCCATCCGTTTTCTGGCTAAATATCTGGAACATAAAAATTCGAAACATCGCCTACCGGATTCCCGTTGGACGCCAAGCTATGTCCGACGGGCATCAAGCATCAACGGCGAGATCGGCGGTGCCTGATGTCCGAGCAGCGAGTTCGTAGCGGGTTCCCGCGTTTTTATCTGTGATCTGCGCGCGATATCGGCTCTCGCGTAACACTATGCTGTTCCCGAGTTCGTAGCGGTTCCGTGTTTTGTCCGCGATCTGCGCGCGCGATATCGATTTTATGCTGTAACATCGCGAGTTGTTCCCGCGTGTTACACGCGTGTTCTTCCGCGCAGAAACAAGTGTATATTGCATCGTGAAATGCGATTCTGTTGGTGACATGCGAGTTTGTAGCGCATTCCCGTGTTTTTGTCTGCAATCTGCGTGCGCGATATCGGTTTCCGTGACAGGCAAGGTTGTAGCGGGTTCCCGCGTCTTTATTGCACCATCAAACTTGAATCTCCTGCGTCCGCGATGTCCGTTCCCGTGAGATGAGAGTTCTCGGCGGGTTTCCAGCGAGTCCTTCGCACCGTGAAACGTGAATCTGCTGCGTCGGCCACTTGGTGTATCCTTTCCCGTGACACAGGAGTTTGTAGCGAATTCCCGCGTGTTTATCGCATCGTGAAACGCGAATTTGCCGTGTCCGCGATATCAGTTCCCGCATCACGTGGTTTGTAGCCGGTGCCCCGGCGTTTATCACTAACTTTCGATACATTCTTGCTGTGGAATCCCTAAAGATAGCCCACCCCATGTTTTTTCGCCATTTATCTCTTCATTTTCGTGTGGCGTCCTTACGGGATTTTCACGGTAGGTATAACATCTAGTGGCTGTTGGAACACTAAGGAGCAGTAAGAAAAGATACGATACATGGGACGTCAATTTTCAAAGCTTAGTACTGATCCCGTCATGTCCTGGGCTGGATCTGAGCTCAAGACGATCGATGGCATGAGCTACGCCATTGGGTGCCATTACAATAGATTCCACTGGATGAAAGCGTAAGGGATTCATTCCGTGGGGACTTCTCTGTAAATACTTGACTAAAATGTTTGTTAAACAAATCAGCAGGTTGTTCCATTGACACATCCGTTTTCATCTTTGAGGACAGATCCTGTTGCTCCAGGCGTCCAAAGCAAAGTTGGGGCATTGCTTGGCAAGTCAGCCTAACAAGGATGCCATTTCAGCAACTTTACATCAAAGATTTCTGTGGAATGTTGCAGTCTCATGTTGCCAGTGTTAGAGGCGGGGTTTGAGCCGCACGTCCGGGAGCTTCCTGGCTCGTGACGACGACCATTCCCCGAAGTGAAGAACCCAGGGGTCCAGTGGAGGTGGGAGAATTGGTAACGTAACGAACGGTTTAATTACATGGTTGCGATACAGTCGTCAAATCCGAGAGAACTCCTGAGCAGCCTCGCGCTCCGCCTTATATAGGGTCCGTTTTCTCCCTCACTCCCCGCCAGGGCAGCAGGTGCGCAGCAGCAACCCGCCGTCAAGTGCGTCGTAGCAAAGTCCGCCGCGTCGTAGCCAGAAGTGCGTCGTAGCCATGGTCCTCCGCAATTAGGTCATGCCTCTCTCCCCTTCCGGAGCGCGCCAAGCCCCACGCACGCACACACGTCCCGTTGACGTCACGGACTCGTCGAGACCTGTCTTCTCCGCAGTTAGGCCCGGCCTCTCTCCCCTTCCGGAGCGCACCAAGCCGCACGCACGCACACACGTCCCGTTGACGTCACGAGCGCGTCGAGACCTGTCTCCGCAGGCGCAGACACGTAGGCGCCGGGTCCGTACTCCTCGAGACTCGTTTCGCGTAGGCCCCGTCCAGCAGGCGACGTTCCCGGACAGATCATGACTCGTTTCCGCCGCGTTGAAACTCGGAAGAAGGTCGCCGAAGGTTCCATTCTTAACACCAGTAACCCTGGAAAGTGACCATTACTTCCTCACTCAGGCAGATTGATAGATGGTAGAGTACAGGTAAGGGAAGTGAGATGGTGCAAGGACGGCGGGGATGTTGCTTGAGAAGTGACATCCTCATAATCTCTGAGCAGTTGATTCATTCAGAGGAGAAGCAACCTTCTCTTCATCACTGGAATCAAAGAGAGAGCTCTCCATGAGCCTCTCCATCAGTGGGTTCCCCCTGGCTCAATGGAACCGGAGTGCTTACACAAGTTGCACTTGACCAGCTAAGCTCCCCAAAAACATGAAATGTTTTACCAACTTGCTGATACGCTTTTTTTTCTAATGTAATGCATGGATTTCTACTTTGGCATTTTGTACCTGATACAGCGGAACTCAAGTCTGTTAAAACATACAATCTACGGAAGAATCTTTGTCTCCAGAGGGTGCTATTGCCATCCGTCGTGGCTTGGCTGAGCGTTTGCCGAGGTGTTAAAGATTTTGATAAAACTTGGGCAGGCAGCTGGAGCTTATCCAGAAAAACGTATGTTGCAGCGGACTATCGTAAAAAAGCCCTATGAAGATTCAAAGAACTGAAAGGAGCTCACCCTCCATCCTGATAGCCCCTCACGCAGGCCGCAGAGGTCTGGAAAAATTATTTCCACAAAAATGCTGCATTTGTACAGGCACCAAAAGTAAGAGAGGCACTATTGACTGCAAGATTGTAAACTGTGCAATCCATAGGGAGTTTTCAGGCCAACTTTTCACATCCGGTAAGCTCTCTACTTTTTTTTTCAAATTTATCCCGAATGCTTAAAATTTGCAATTTGTATATATACACGACTTTTACATATGGTCCGGCACGTAGCCAGGAAGGGGGGGGGGGCACTTCCCTCCCCCTTTTCTGATATCTTCCATTTTGCTGAGGCCTTCTCTTACAGCATTTTGTTATTGCCCCCCCCCTCTCCCCCTAATCAAAATCCTGGCTACATGCCTTCGTATGGTTATATATATTCCTGGTTTTTTGTGCCATTTCCTCACTTTTTTTTGTGATGCTCTTTTAGTATTTTTTAACTGTGAATATTCTTACATTCTACTACAAACCTTAAGTGATGTTTGTGACGGACTATGCAATTTTCTTATGTTTTAGTGTCAGTGTATACATGGGACGTAATACTTTCTATGTTATGTGAAGTTGAACTGTGTCCTTTTGCAGTTATTAATTATGCGTGGGCTGCTCTTTTCTTCCTTCTGTATTTTTGTGTGTGTTTTTAATGTGTGAATGTGTGCTCCTGGACCTGCCTCATGTCGACTGTGGTACCTCATTAGGCGACACGCTTGCCTTTTGTACCATGGACCGTTTCAACCAGAGGAATCTCGTCTTGGAAGAAATAAAGTGATTTCATTTCATTATGACAATAGTCCGAAAATACGGTATATCCTGGCATTGGGAAGGACCCTCGGGGTTTGACTCAAAAGTGAGTACTGTCTTGCTCGACCTTTCCGAAATTCTGGGACTTCAGCGGGGAGTGGAAGCTCAAACACTAAATATGACGTAATGCTCTCGCTCTGGCGTAATGAAGTCGTCAAGAAGTAACAAAGCAGAGGGTTCCTGACTCAAGTGCTGTCCCCTTCATGAACCTCCCGGCGCGCTTTGCGACAACCGCGACCAACGGTTAGGAAAACGCAGCTGTAACGTTAAATATTGCTTTCAGAATGAGCACAACAATCTAATAACCATTCTTGAAAGATAACTAGAGATCTCCCTAATAGGTGTGTTCTAGAGAGATTGGCTATCGTTTAGGAAGTTTGTTAACACCGCAGCTTGGGCTAGTTGGTTTTCCATCTTACTAGTTCACAGCGCATAAACGTCTCACAAAAACAGGCACTCACTCAATTACAGGCACAAAACATACACACGTACAGCGCTGAACTCACAACTCCTTGTATTTTGTCTTCGTTTTCTTCTACTTATTGTTATAACAAAATCTGTAAATTGTTTGGTCCTCATATTTTTCTCGCCGCCTATTAAAACGAATTCGTAAAATAGTCCGATATTATCTCCTTAAGGTCGGGTAAGCCAATTCTTGAGCACATAAGGTGAAAGATAAGCTGCTAGTTGGTGTTTGCGTCGGTCTAGCACGGTGCAACTACGTAGTTGTGCCGCACTCCCGCAAGTGCAGACCTAAATGTCCTGAGTTGTCTTTAGTAATTTTATTGTGGTATTCGCGAAGTCAATCGTTTAGGCACCATCCAGCGAGTGCCCGTTTTTGCGAGACGTTTATGCGCTGTGAAGTAGTGACGTTTAGGAAGGACGCCGGCTACTCCAGAAAGATAACCATCAAAATGCACGTACCAATTAAGCAAAGGTGTTTGGATTGGTCCAATTTTTAAACGCAGTCCACTTCGATGTCATCGTATCAGCCCGCAAACACTGCAAATCCTATAAATAAAGAGGCAACATACAGCACAAGAAACGCCACCAACCCACCCGTTGAAAGCGGCCATCTTGAATTGGATTATGTATTGGATTGTGTTGGCTCCAGTTGGCTCTTTTCTTTAAATGGATGGATGGATGGTAATGGCTATACTCTTTGTGACAGAGGGCAGCTTGCGCCGCCTAGCCTACAATCTTTTTTTTTTTTTTTTTTGTGAAAGCTACATGAAAATTTTAGGGAGGAGGGGAAGAAAATAATTTTATCCGGTGACTTTATCAGACATTTCGAAAGTGTCTTTTTTTCAATTAAAATAGCATTAATTTATGTGCGGGGCCTTGCGGTCACTGGTCAACAGTTTATTTTTTATAATAAATAAATAGCGTGTACCAAGAAAATAAAGATTGAATGAAGTAATTAATAACTAAAGTGAGAAATACATGATATTAATTAATATCTGACTATATTTTATCCTCAACTATCTAAAAACCACGCGCACACATACAGAAACACAAAAACAAGAATAAAACAGTTCTGTTTGCCACTTTCTGTCTCGTGAATAAGCCGCGCCTTCGATTGGTTTAGCGAGAAGTGAACTTGCGTGAACACGTAGTGCATTCCTACAAGCAGTGCGCCACGTCTTCCTTTCGCACACGGCGCTCTGGCGGTGACATCACGCTCCCCCACTGCGCAGGCGAGGCGAACCGTGCCGGCTTCATGACGGCTTCTGTGACGAAGCATTGCGTAGCTGTGCTTTTCGTTGTGTTTTATTCCTGAAGCGCGTCCACTTTGACCTTGGGCGCACCCCCAGCTTCCGTGAGGAGGCATCTGCATTGCTGTGCTTTTCTTTGTGTTTTATTGGGAATGGAAATTTAGATGCCGTTTTCCTTCTACAAACGGTTACAGACAACGCCGGCTTCGCTCCATGGGACAGTTAATGCTTTCGCATCAAAACAAATATGGTACACGTGATGTTTCAATCACGCTCATCCAAAATGATGGTGGAAGAGTGCGACTACCGGAACGCTCGACATAATCCGTACGCCAAGCGCCGAGGGCCGGGAATCTGCCGTCCGAGCGGTCACACTCTGTCCGAGCAAAACAGAGTTGAGCGGCGCATTCGTTTCTTACCACAAAGAGTTACTACACTTCACCCTTACGCGCTTATTAAAACCATTTATGAACATAGACCTTCGGTCAGAACTGTTTCTCGCTACCACCGCTAGGGAATTCTTTTCGGCTTCTGGTTGGTCAAGAGAGCATGCCAAGCCCTCTTTCCGAGTCTGCAGTCTGCCGCACGCCCTGGCCTCCCTGGCTCTGCCCGCGCCTCCCATTGACCAGCTGATAATGTTAATTATATTTATACTGCGGGCCTGCCAGACACCAGCTGATACGCAGCACATCCTCTGGGACTGTCACGTTCAGATCAAAAGATCCGAGTGCCCGGGCAAGAGGAGCGGTGTGCCATTTTCACAAAAATCAAACATTTCAAACCGCAGAAGTTCCGCGAGTTCCGTTCCCAGCACGCGCTCCTTGCCTTCCGCCATCTTTTGGCTGCGCGTGCTACCGAGGCTAGAAAGCTCGTACTACGGCAATGGCGATCGCATTCTCCAGGCGCGAACGCTCGTGAGCAGTTTCACTGCATAAAGGCCTGTTCACACATACAGCGGATCGCTAAGTTAGCGCTACGTGAGCGCTCCAAAGAGCGCTCATGTGGCGCTTTCTAGTGCGTGACTTAGTGCGGACTAAAACTCCCTTTTAGGGAGTTTTAGTAGACCGTGTTTTCCCCTCCGCTAGCCCTCCGCTACGAAGAAACCGTCACTGCGCCTGCGCGCCGATGGCCTTGGCTGTAGAGTTCCGGGTAGCGGAGGTGTTGAGCGGAGCGGGAACACGGTCTACTAAAAGTCGCTAAAATAGCGCGCGATTAGCGCTTTTGTATAGCGCCTTTGTATAGCACGCGCGCTCACTGGGCGAGCGCGCGTGCTACCGCCGAGGCGTCCTCAAAGAGTCGCTCATGTTTCTAGCATGTGCTGTCAAAAGGCTATGCGAGACGGTAGCCTTATCTTGACTTGCGCACTCGCCGTATTATGGTGCCTGGAAAGGGTTTCCGACTGCTGCGTTTACCACGTCCAAAGAAGTGGTCCCTCGATTTCCGCCTGATGACGTCATAGAAGTGCCACGCTGTCGCCGGTCGTCATTCTGTCGGCGTCCCAGCAGCTGTGGTGTCTGTGGCAGACACGTGTTCTGCTGCAGGTCGCTGTCCAGTGTGGCAGTCCACGGAAGCTCCGGCAGCCAGACATTGGGACGCCGTGACGACAGCGACACAGTCGCAGATTCTCGTTAGCATTTCTACGACCAACGCCAGGATCGCGACATCCAGCAGCATGACACTCCGGTTTCTGTGACGTCATTCGTTACCACTTCGGAACCACTTTTCATGTATGGGCGGCATAGGACGCTAAACACACCAGTCGCAAACGCGCTCCAAGCACCGTAGGCCCGTAGCTCTCAAGTTTTGAGCAGCGCTCCAGGCGAGCAAAATAGAATATTTGGCTCGCGTTTCGAACATGCGTCGATACGCTTCCCCACTAGAGTTTTTTTCTACTCCGTTTCATTCTAAGTGCCAGCGTAGCAGAGGCTACATAGAGCGAGCTGCGAGCTTTCAGCGTCCCTGTCAAGCACGCGCGCTCGTGCAGTGCGAGCATCTTTCAGGAGGACGTGCTTTTGCGAGTAGCTTCGGCTTCGCTATCACGTAAAGTGAAACATACGTGCTTGCGGAAGATATGAAAGAAGGCAAAGATGAAAGGAATGTTCAATGGGACGCTGCAGCCGCGAACTGCATAATTCTTTATTTTTATTTTTTTAGAGGTTTTGTTATTGCGAATCTTCAGATGCTTGCATTCGAACGTGGCACGTGCAAAATCGAACATTACAGAGCCACCTCAATGGTTCAGCCATCATAACATGGTCGCGTCTTTAGCTGTAAAGTGTTTCAGTGAAATAAAGCTTCTTTTTCACACAAAGTAATATTTTCGACCCGCGGATAAAACTTACATCGGCCATGGTCTCGTTAGCTGTCAGCGAGCGCATATTTGCCGTCGTACAAGGAAACTTTTTGCTACAATCGGGAGCTCACCGACGCCAGCAAAGTTTGCTCGTAGTCGCTCAACATCACTTGTGGGGACACGGAAAACCACGTGGCTTTGTTGAACCTGAAAAAGTGGTGGACATCTGCGCATACCCGGGCCGCGAACGGCGTGCAACGCCTTATCGAGCCCACACGCGTGGTGCAGTCCACCACCAGCATGGCAAAGAGCCTCGCTCCTTTTCTACTCAATATTTCATTGCACTTAAAAAAAAAAAAAAGTAGCTTGGAAGGTGTGCGAGTTCGGTGGAAAGGCCCATGCAACATCTGTGCCCGCAGAACGCTGTTATCCCAGCGTAGTAAGACAAGGAAGAAAAACCTCGAAAGACCAACAAAGGCTCTGAGTTAGCAACTTTCTAGTGATGCTCACCACCCGTTTAAAAAAAAAAAAAAAAAGATAATGACAGAGAACGAACGAAAACAAAACAAGCTCGAAATAAGAATATGATCAAACAAACTTGAATAAATACACGAAAAATCACCCATCAACCATTTCCGCGCCGATCACGCACTTGCCCACCACTATGGGCTGGCAAGCCTGACAGCAATATCGATCCCGTTACATTTTGCTCAGATTACACCCGTTCACACAGGTGCAACTGAGTAAGACCGTGAGTGACAAGACCGGTTTTGAGCCTCTTGCGACCGCATAGAACCAGATGCGCTGCTCCGGAGGAGGTCGAACGCGGTCGCAGGAGGCTTAAAACCCGGTCTAGTCTCTCTCCGTCCTACCCGGTCGCAAGTGTGTGAACGGCACGCTTAAAAAAACACTGACACATCAAAATCTTTTTTTTTTTTTTTGCGAAACGATTGAAAACGACATTTGGACATTACTTTCAAAATTCGAAACTTGGGAATTCAGTATTTGTGAAGTAAAAACACAATTCCCAAATGCCGAATTTGAAGTTCCCGCACGATTCGCGCCAGTAGAGTGACGTCAAATATCAGGGAGTTTCTCCTCCGCTACGGTATCCGTGAAGAAAACGCCGCAGCTGCGCATGCGCGCCGCCAGCCTTGTCTGCATAGTTCAAGCTCTTGTGGCGAATTACGGAGCGCTATCCGGGTGCTTAGCAGGCTGCGGAAACGGTCTACTACAACTCCCTATTGAGGGGTCCTGCGAGTCGAGTTTCTTTCGCGCCTCCGCTCCGAAACGTGTCTCCGTGACCCGAAGTGAGGAGGTGAGGAGCGGGAGAGAAGGGCGCCGGTGTACCGGAAAACAGGTTTCCTGCCTGTCTGCCGTGCTGCGTATCGCTTCGAGCAGACGACGATGCCCCGGCGGTGTCACAACCGAAACTACCATACACAGACACCAAACCCAGTAAAGACCGTTTGACGATTTTTTTTTTCGAAGTCTGAAAGGTCGTTGGGCACCTAAAAAGACCACTTCGTCCCATTCACCGCTAGCGAACACACACGTAAATTAACACGCATGCACGCGCAAACGTGCGCGTGCGAACTAGAGAAGCTAAGCTCCGCTAGCGAACACGCACGCACATACACGAAAATAAAGACGCACGCACGCACGCGCAAACTAGAGAAGCTAACGAAGAAGTGGAACGACACAAGGCACCGTGCGCCTTGTGTCGTTCCACTTCTTTGTCCTTGTCTTATTCGGCGCTTTTATCCAAAGAACCATGAACCAACTGGCCCAACTTTCCACTTTGCTAGAGAAGCTAAGCTCCGCTAGCGAACATGCACACACGCAAATAAACACGCACGCACGCCCAAACGTGCGTGTCCTAACTAGAGAAGCTAAGCTCCCTAGCGAACATGCACGCACGCACACACACGCAAATAAACACGCACGCACAAATGTGCGCGTGCAAACTAGAGAAGCTAAGCGCACGCACATACACGCAAATAAAGACGCACGCACGCGCAAACTAGAGGAGCTAAGCTCCGCTAGCGAACATGCGCGCACGCATACACACGCACGCACGCACAAAGATGCGCGTGCAAACTAGAGAAGAACATCTTGGGAAGAAACAGCGGCAAAGAAACTTCGACAAGAGTAAAGGAACAAACACGACAGGACGGCGCCGTCCTGTCGTGTTTGTTCCTTTACTCTTGCCCAAGTTTCTTTGCCGCTATTTCTTCCCAAGATGTTCACCTCAAACCAACTAGCCCAACACGTCACATTGTTGAAACTAGAGAAGCTAAGCTCCGCTAGCGAACAGGCACGCACGCCGCCCACACACGCAAATAAGCACGCACGCACGCGCAAATGTGCGCGTGCAACCTAGAGAAGCTAAGCTCTGCTAGCGAACACGCACGCACGCGCAAACATGCGAACTAGAGAAGCTAAGCTCCGCTAGCGAACAGTCGCACGTACACACACACGCAAACAAACACGCACGCACGCGCAAACGTGCGCGTGCTAACTAGAGAAGCTAAGCTACGCTAGCGAACATGCACGCACGCACACACGCACGCACGCGCAAATGTGCGCGTGCAAACTAGAGAAGCTAAGCTCCGCTAGCGAACGTGCACGCACACGCAAAACAACCACGCACGCACACAATGTTTCGGCGTGTAACCTCGCGTCGTCTACGACTGTACGATACAGCAGATACAAGTTTACCCTTGCGTTAGCTATTGAGACTGACCAGAAGAATACCAGTCTAATTATATCGTTATGTGTATCTAATGAACTGAGGTTGTAGCGAGTATGAAGATGGATTACGGAACAAGGCGGGCAAGAGATAACCCCCGCGCCTATGCATTTAAATGATCATAAATTATAAACAATAAACAATACGGGGAAGGGTGGCGGAGTGAGGCTTTGGCCCCTCTCTCGCCCCTCCGCCTTCCATCGTGAATATGAAACATTCATATTGAATGCTAGTTCCGTGAAATACGTGGAAATGTACTATTTACGATAAACATTAATTAAGAAGTCATCATTGACCAGTTTCATCAGCTAATAATAAATACGTATTTCTTTAATTACCCATTGTCTCATAAGCTGGCGCTCATCACGCCCCCGCACTGCACCCTGCACTATCACTAGTAACATTGCGCACTTCTCGGCTAGACGGTCACCGATCACCATGTTTTCAACCACCAAGCGCCAGCGCCCGAAGTTTTTGTTACATGGGTATTCTTATGTAACGGACAAGCGCGTGAACAATACCCATTACTGGAGATGTGTGTTCTACAAATCTTGCAGAGGAAGGATTACGACGGTTCAGAACGGCAACGTGCACACAGTCACGGGAACTCAAGATCACAACCATCTTCCGGACGCTACGGTTGCCGGTGTCGAGCAAGCCCTGCAGACCGTAAAAGTACGAGCCACGGCAACTCAGGAGGCACCGGCACAGGTGCTAGCGGTGAGTTTTAACTGTGTGCTTTTTGTAGAGTGAACTAACCACACGTAAGTTAGCTACCTTGATATTTTTTTATTACACTTTTGTGCAAGAAAGCGCCGATTTATATTAGCTTCCAGAAAGGTTACCCAAAAGCTGAGCTCCGTAATCCCCACTAAGCACGCCCTAGTAAATACTCGCATTAGAGTAGCGCATGCTTGAAAAGCGCGCTCAAATAAAGCCCGCGAGAAAAAAAAAAGGACGCGCGCAGATAAAGCCCGCAAAGAAAAGCGCGCGAAAAAAATAAAACGCGCGCAAATACACCCCGCGGGAAAAAAAGCGCGCGCAATGGAAAAAAGCGCGCGGGCGCGCAAGGAGAAAGGCGAAAAGGTCCAGTCCCGTTACGCAGTCTTCCCTCCAGAAGTCGTGACGCAACAGATTGCATCATCAGACGCCGTGTTCCAAAACTTGCCCGACCACACGCTGGCTTTTTACACCTAGCGTTCGAGAAAACCTACCACGTCTAGTGTTGCTCTGG
>JAZHYW010007256.1:0-18854 GCA_037355805.1 Ixodes ricinus | reverse complement strand
AAATCCTGACCTCAAATGACGCTGGCCTCGACCTCGAAGAACGCAGGCTGCTTTTTGTTTTTATTTATTCACACTCTTGGCCTATTGGCCGTTACAGGAGTGGGTTATTTGTAAAATAGACAGATTTTTAAAGCACACTTCCACTAATGATACGCACATGAATGATTTAGAACACAGATGCATTTAAACGTATCTACATATAAGCGAACTAACGAACACAGAAAAGAAAACGAAAGAAAAATACATTATATGTGTTGTTGGGCGAGGCCTCTCAGGCCGGCTTCAAAACCTTCAACGGTGTCACATGCAAAAGCATCTTGCGGGAGGTTGTTCCACTCAGCTATGGTCCTCAGAAAAAGGAATACTTAAAAATGTCGATCCGGGCTTTCATCGGCATCAGCGTTTCAGTATGACCGTCCCGAAATCCTCTAGTAGGGCGAGACTTTAAATATCGCAGCGAATCTATGTTTAACCTTTTGTTTTGTATCAAATACAGCAGTTTTAATCTGGCTACTCTCCTGCGTTCTTCCAATGGCGGCAAGATGAGTTGGATGAGCATCGCACTGACAGACTCAGTCCTTCGGTATTTGGATGTGATAAATCTGGCAGCTCTCCTTTGTACCTTTTCTAATTTTGCAATCTGTTTTCTTTTTCTGTATGGGTCCCACACGGTGCTCACATATTTCAAGACAGGGCGTACAAATGTTAAGTAGGCTGTTACATTTTGCTTTCTCTGTTGCTAATTTGAGGTTACGTCTCAAGAATCCACAATTTGTTTTTCAGCGGTGCTTGCCAAGTTGTCGATATGGGATTTCCAACTCATATCTCCAGACACGGTTACACCTAGGTATTTAAAATTACTGGCGAACGCTAGTGGACTACCGTCAAGTTCATAATCAAAAACTAACACATTTTTAATCTTATTTGTGATTCTTGAGAATACAGTTTTTGGGGGTTAATTTGCATTTTTGACCGTTTGCACCACTCATTTATAGTTTCTAACGCTATGTTCAAAGTGATCTTGATCTTCAGGACACACAATTCTGGAATAAATTAAGCAGTCGTCTGCGAATAAGCGAGTGGTAACTTTAGAGCTAATGTTGTCCTGCAATATCATTAATATAACTTAAAAATAATACCGGTCCCAGCACGGACCTCTGGGGAACCCCGACGTGACTTTTAATGTATTAGATCTAGCACCGTTAACTTCTACAAACTGAGTACGATTAGTGAGGTAGGCTCTGATCCATCTCAATACCTGTAAATTTATACCGGCGTCTACTAGCTTTTTAATGAGTTGTGTGTGTGGAACGCGATCGAAAGCCTTCGAAAGGTCTAGGCAGATTACATCCGTCTGTCCCTTCTCATTCAGCGAAGTCGTAAAATCGTGGATAGTTTCTGTCAGTTGTGTGACTGTCGATAGCCTCCGCCGGAATCCGTGCTGGTTTGGGTTAAAAGCGTTTAAACTTTCAAAGTAATCAAAGAGGTAACCCGATAATACATGCTCCAGTATTTTGCAACAGACGCAAGTGAGGGAAATTGGACGGTAGTTTTCAATGTTATGTTTGCTGCCAGTTTTATGCACCGGAGTAACCTTTTGCCGTTAGCCAGTCGGTAGGAAGAGTATGTTGGGCCAAGGATGCGCGGAATATAATTGTTAGATATTCAGACACCCATTCTGCATATCATTTCAAAAATTTGTTAGGAACATTATCGGGCCCTTCAGACTTATGACTATCAATGTTCAGCAAAAGAGAAAAAATACCCTGTTGAGATATACAGATATCAAAGTCAGCCTGAGACGCCTCTACATGCACCGCTTTCCAGACACTGTGCATCACAGTGCGACTCAAGAAACACAGAGTGAAAAAAAATCATTATATCGGGAAGCCATCTCACTAGGATCAGAGATAACTTCATTGTTCACGAGCACGTATTTTAAAGACTCTCGGGATGGGGCGAGGTGACGCCAAAACTTTCGTGGCGAAGTTTTCATGAATTGTGTTAGGGTGTCTGTGTAGTATCTTTCCTTTGCTTGCGCTAACTTATTTTTCAAGGTTCGTGAAAGACTGTTAACCTCATTCTGATTTCTTGTCCCAGTTTTTCGCTTTCGTTTTATTTTTCGTTTTGGTTGAATAATTTCGCGGTTTATCCAGGGTTTTTTTATCGCACAAACTTTATTCTTTTTGGAACGAATCGCTCGAGAAAGTAGTTGACAATACTTTTAAACTAAAGCCACAAGTAATTCACATCCATCGCCTCATCAAATGCACACAAAGACATCTTCAGATAATCCAAAATGCTTACATCATAAGCTCTACTGAAGTCCCATACGTAGATGGGTGACTTTGTTTTATTGCGTGGCGGTAAAACATTTCTCACGCACAGCAACACAAGCTTGTGGTCCGACAGGCCATCTTCCTGTGATACTGTGTAGTCTGACGCATGACCATCAAGAAAAATAAGCTCGAGTAAATGATTCTGCCGTTTTCCCACATCTCGTATTCTCGTTTACAATCTGTACAAGTCCATTTCCAAACGCAATGTCAAGAAGAACTTCCGAGTTTTTTTACAGCAGTTGACCCCATTCCCAGCTGATCCCAATTTATTTCTGGAAGATTAAAATCCCCGGCAATAATGACGCGAGAGTTGACCTAAATCTGATTTGTTAAGTAGTCTTGAATAGCCTCTAAGAAAGAGACAAGGGACTTCGGGGCATGTACACAGCGCAAATGATAAAATTAATGCTGCAGACAATTTATTTTGCTTCAAACAATTTCGTTATCTGGCATGTCGGGCATTCGAACGAAGTCAATACTTTCTTTCAGTATTATAGCAACACCCCTACCACGTGCAGTGCGGTCATTGCGCATCATTTTGTATTTAGGGGCAAGCAGTTCACTATATGTTATTTCAGGGCGCAACCAAGTTTCAGTAACTATAACCACATCCGGACCATAGTGAACAGGCAAGTGCTCTAGATCCCAAACTTTATTTTCAGGACTACGTGCGTTCACAGTAATCCGCTTGAATTCCCTGCTCGAGTTATTCGACTGTCATTAGTAGGTGCTTCGGCTTGCTGCACCTGAGGCGAGCTTTATCCTACAATTATTTTCGTCATCCCAAGAATACGACTCTTTATCGATCACAATCTTCTCGTACACTAGTCTAACATACATCCCCATAGCTTTGTCGCCTTTTATGGTCTCCCCACACCTGCAGTCTGAGAGCGAGACGAGCCAGACGTTGTGTTTCAAGATCTGGCAGGGGGTGTTCTTCTGTTAACAACCGCTGGGAGCACAGTGCGACGTGAAAGAAGCGTAATTTAAAAATAAACACGATGACGTCATTCATGAAGCCGCTCACTACCTATATCCTGCGATACGCACAAGTGGCAAAAATATTTCGGTGTTGGTGTGACAATTATGTTCGCCTCTTATGAAATCACGGCTTATTATATTTTTTGCACGAACTTGAGCTGTTTGGTCTAGGCAGAACATATATTATTTTGTTAATATGCTTACATAAATCAGATTTTCGAGCTGGCAAAAAAGGCAAGAAGTGCGTCATGTATCACACAATGAAAACTTTCAGCCTTTCCACTCTGGTGAAAAAGGACGAGCACCGGAGCTGTAGCTTCTGTTCTCGGCGGTGGCTTTCCAGGCGAGCGATCTGCTCTTCTTTCGCAAGGGAATCTGAAGCGCTTCGACGCAGTGGAACTTGAGGCGATAGCGGCCTCGCGGCGGTTACGAAACCATTCGCGCTGCGGCGCACTTCGCCACTCATTCCATTCCCGCTCTTATTTCTCCGAAGAAAGGTTGCCGCCTTCTATGAGCGACGGTGGCTGGCAGACAGCCGGCAAACACAGCACTTTGGACAGCTACCGCCATCTATGAGCGACGGCGGCAACCAGAGTTTTGTGTCGACATTTCTTTGCGGGGGACACGATCCTAGGAAAACTAGCCCTTAACAGCTCCGCTGTAAAAGACTAATTTAAAGGGCCCCTGAAAATAAAATAAAAATGTTTTTTCTTAAACAGTCTGGTTAGAACACACGTGTCACAAAATAAATTTTACGCGAAAAAAAAAACGTTTTTAGGTCAATATTGACGGCGAGAGATTTATTTGAAATTCTGCGCGCAAAGTCCATGACGTCGCAGAATGGTTTCTTTCGACTTCAAAGGGATGATATTTCGCTATTTCCACCACAACGTGAAGGCCAAGCCGATCCAGCTCTCCTCCACGCGCCCGAAATGCCCAAAAAGAAAGCAAGTGGAAAGGAGGTGACTACCCACGAAATCGTGTCTCGCGCCGTCAATATATTGATGGCGTATTAACTACGCGAAAAAAATATATTTATTTTAGAGCAATATTGCTCTAAAATAAAAAAATAAAAAATTTCGCGTAAAGTTAATTTTTGTGCACTGTCTCAACAAAACTTAAAAAAACATTTGTTTGGGGCTTTTTAACGAGTATTGTATCCGCGTAATAAAACGCGCATACATAAACGTGGATAGTTGTGTCCACTAGCACTACACCCGTGTGTTCGCTCAGAGGCTTTTACGAAAAAGTATATTGTTGGCCGAGATAGTTTACAAAGCTACATATTTGCACTCTCTAACTCACGAGAAACGATAACAACACTGAAGTGCCGATTATGCAGTCCACCGAAGACGCACTTTTTCGTTTTTAAGTTGTCCTACGTGTCAGAGGCCGATGCCTTTTTGAGCCGGTACTCACCCCCATTCGGCTCTCTTGGTTTTGCGGAAACCAGTCATGCAGACATGTACAGGTTACTAAAACAAGTAAGGAATTGCGTTTACAATTACACAAGGGTAAATTGTAACTAATTACAGTTACAATTACCCTTCCATAAAAGTAAGTAACCGTTGCCACAAGGGTAATTTATTTATTTATTTATTTTGAATGCCCTCAGGGCCCATGGGGCATTACAGAGGGGGTGGGTACATGGGCTAAATACATCAACACTGGTACAATATGCAGTAAAAAACATTAAACAAGTGCAGGATTAGAAAAATATTCGGTTATGGCGGATTTAAATGATGACTAATCTTCAATGGAGGCAATGGAACGGGGAAGCCGGTTCCACTCTGAGCTGGTTTTGGGTATAAAAGAATTAAAAAAAAACATATTTGTGCTGCAGTTAGGAATGGCAACTTTGAACTGGTGATCCATGCGGGATGAGAAGTATGAAGGCTGCGAAATAAGTTCCTGTTTCAAAGATGGGTTATAAAAGAAAATTTTATGAAAGAGAGAGAGACGCGAAATTTGTCTTCGAATTAATAAATCAGGAAGGCCAAGGTTAGATTTCATTAACGAAACGCTGATCGCGACTCCAACTAACTATAGGTGGCGCCACTCATTTTATAAAAATGGCGGTTATAGTGAGGGTCGGAGATGCGTGCCGCTGTTGAGCCTGTCTAGTGTGCTGGCTTCACTGAGCGACACAAATTATTTCTGGTAATACGAGGAAGCTAGGGTGTTATGAGCACAGGTCACCTCTTTACCCTGAAAACAAGAACGGTGTTTAGCGGAATATTTACGCAAGGATGCGCGTTTTAATTGTGGAGCGAAACCGAAACTAACCTCTATTTTGGATTTAATTTCTCGGTATAGGTCTTAATTTCGGATTCTTTCATACCTCAACATGTGTCTCAGATCGTAATTATTTACTTACAAAAGTTGTTCGCGGAAACTTTATTTTGTGACATACATGTCCGATCCAGGCTGATATTTGTAGTTGTTGAAAAAATCAATGCTGATATTTGTGCGTTCTCGCTGCCTTTTCTCGCTCAGATAATTGTCATAGGAAATAATGAATTGCCGACATTTTAATGGGTTTTTGGGTCTTTAGATGACTAATTGGTTTAACATTATTCCCAGCACAGGAATAAGAGAATTCCAATTTTTACAAATGTCCACAAAACGTATAAATTAATAAAAGCTGTTCTCACTGAAACAACCCAAAGACGGAATGTGTGTGTGTGTGTGTGTGTGTGTGTGTGCGTGTGTGTGTGTGTGTGTGCGTGTGCGTGTGTGTGTGTGTGTGTGTGTGTGTGTGTGTGTGTGTGTGTGTGTGTGTGTGTGTGTGTTGTGTGTGTGTGTGTGTTTTAGAGCAACGCGTGACGCATAGGACTTTATATTACATGCAGTGTTTGACTGTTTGTCTATCTTGATAACGATGTCAGAGTTTTTCATATGCTAAAAAGAAAACAAAATTATACCTTTCTGGAAAAACTATAATGGTTAAATGGCATATTTTCGTGATCGTCGCGTTAATTGGGGGCATACATTGCCGCGATCGGTAATAATAATAATATTAAAATTCAGCTATTGTAATACGTAATTTTTCAAGCGTTGCTTATGATCTGATTTCAAACGCGCGAACAAATATGACAACCAAATGTGTGCTAATTATCATCACTGGTGCCAATTGCAGCATTTTTCATTACCAAGTAATAAAATAAAAATAGTCTAAAGTCAATGAAAACATTCTAGCTATTGTGAGAAATTCATGTAAAACTAATTAATTGTGGTTAAAGGATATTTTTCTGTCAAAGTCGCGACTTTTGACAATCAGCAAACCGTAAGTCGCCGCCAATATTCTTCCAAACCAAATGCCCCCAAAAGAAAAAATAATAAATTATTAATTTTTTTTATAACATTTAGTTACTTTCATTTTTACGCTCCGTCGTTTTTCTCAATCTCAGCCTTTCCAGTTTGAACGAACGCCTACTTGCTTGCACGTCTGATAACTGCAGCACGTTACGTTGGCGTTGGAAGCCGGTGAAACAGTAGTGAGTTTTAGCATTGCGTATACCAGCGAACGCAAGTGCTGTGTGTTTGCGTTAGCTTTGCGTGTTCCTCACTGCGCGTGCGCGGAGCCCAAAATTGCGGTCTTGGATGGCGCATGGCGATGAGGCGCACGCACAACGTGGGGCTCGCAACTCTAACGCAAACGCGCACCGCTTGCGTTTGATTGTATGCGCAATACTAAAACTCTCCAGTAAGGTACAATCCCATACCGGCTGCAGCACTACGTTGGGACAGTGAAGAGCGTTGTTTGCATTCGGAAATGGCTTTTCGCGAGCCATGATCGCGAGCAGTTCCGCCGTGCCCGCTGAGCAGGAGAATCGGGGGACCCTCACTAGAGCGCTTCCCGTTTCCACCGCGGGAGGGCGAGCGTCGAGCTGGAGACGCGAATAGCATGTGAACTTTCGTCAGACCCGTTCTTTCCTTCTTCTTTTCTTTTTTTCTACGTTCGTCAATTTAGGTTGACCGTCAGCATATAGCCACCCTAGATTTTTAGTAATCAAGATGTGTGTTTTTTGTTTGTCAGTGCTGGCTAATTTAACCTTCAGTTTATGTCCCCAAATGTTTGGCCTCATTGTGCCCTTTGCTAGCTTGTCCCCTTGAAGCTGGAGGTCTTTCTTTGTGGACCCTTGTTGATTGACTTGAAGTGTCTTTTATATTGCTTGGGTCGAGTTGTGTCTGTACATCAGCTGAAACGAAGTATATTTTCAAATAATGATGTGTGAGGAACATCGTGTATAGATGCAAATAAAGTTGAACCGCTTTTCGTCTTGATTTGCAATCTTTTCTCCGTCTATAAATGATGTTTCAAGCGTCTGTGCGGGACAATTCTCCGAAATACACCGGTATTTTGGGAATATATAAACACCGAAGAACATGCGTCGATTTTTGACATAAATAAATACCGGAAGGTATACGGCCTAGATGTACACAATGCTCACAAGAACTGCTATTTATGGTACGGTGCCGGTGGTGCCATCACAAAGTCGGTCGAGCTGGTCAGTTTATGGCTGGTTTGCACCAGGATGACGGTGTAGGTTATGATCGAGCCGGTCATCTGAAACAAGAAACAAAGGCGCGAACCTTGTTATAGGTATTCTGAAACATTTGGGTACTTCTGCACAGACGCCGAATAAGAAACGTCGGCGTTAGGTAGCTCGCTTAATCCAACGTATGATGAGGGCAACTGGAGGTTCACCTGATCATCTAAATATTCAATATGAAGCTTTGAAAAAAAATCAAGGTGCGTTCGGCTTTTTTTAAATAAATAAAATCAGTTTCCATTATGTGGCCGGAAATTCTCCCCTAATGGTAAGCGTTCAATTTTAATTAATTCAAACCTTCAACTGGTGACATCATAATTGTTCGTCATCGTTACAGTGTGTCGAACAGTTGTGGATGGGAATTGTTTCGTGGCCGGTGTATTGTAATGCGACCCGTACAAACACTAAATCCAATGCCAAGCATTTGTTTAAAGGCTAACAAGCGGTTGTGAAATCGAAGCTTACCGACACCAATAACGGCTTGTTGAGACGAAAAAATCCACCACCGCTGAGGCACATGTCTTTGGGATCGATGCTGTCATGCAAAAAGCCGAGCTGAAAAAAGAAAAAAAGAACTTGCTGTTCACCTTGTATAGAGTGCCACATGTCGTCTGTCTCAGGGTGAAGCATCCATCGTTGCACTGAATGTCAGCGCGTCAGCTCGCGCACCTGCGTGACTTGGCGCAATGGCGTTTCTGCATTAGCAGCTACGCGTCGAGCTGATTGACACCGGATTGCGCGTACTATGCATAAAAGATGCGTAAAATGGCTGAGGTCACCACTAGCAAAGCGCGTGTATGAAGGCACCACTTTGTAATACTAGGCGCCCTCATGTGCGTTTTGCTTAGGGCAGCGTTAGCTAGGTTATAACATCTGGCCACTTGTTCCGAATGTTTAGGGGAAGCTACTTAGGCAGCATGTCCGTATGTCTGGTGTCCGGTGCTCCTGCTCGTGCTCGTGAGCTCACGTGCTCACGTGCTCGTGTAGGGCAAAAAAAAAAAAAAAAAATGAAAACAAAAAATTATGAAACAAAAAACAATCTATGTTTGCGCAGTCGACAGGATTCGAACCTGTGCGGGGAGACGCCCAATGGATTTCTAGTCCATCGCCTTAACCACTCGGCCATGACTGCGGGACGAGTAGGGGTCTCTGAGTTGTGGTAGTAACTCAAGAGCTAAGGATGTCATGGATGAAACGTTGCCTGTAGCCACTCAACGTCTATACAGGAGAGGGCGCTGCGGTCAAATGCGTATATAGCCGCGTTAAACTTTGCATGCATTGGCTCAACGTTTATAGACGAGAGGGCGCTGCGGTCAAATGCTCAAATGCGTATATAACCACGTTCCATACCACACATTCTCTATCTGACATGGATGAAAACGGACGAAAAGCTCGGCATGCTGCGGCTCAGCGTCTACGCAGACAAGCACCACCAGAGCTTCGCCCCAATCAACATCATTCACCACGTGGAGATGCGGTGAATTTTGTTTTTCTTATTTTTGTTATGAAGTGCGCGCAAGAGTGTGTCCCTGCACCTTTTCGTGACGCTGACTGTACGCCGACTGTTTGTGTTTGGCGATTTCTTTGTATTTCCCCTGTGGGCGCGTGCTCTCGGCATCGGGCACTCCAAAGGTTGGCATCACCCTAAGCAGAAGGACATTGAGGCAGCCTATACTCTGTTTCATTCTATAGCGTACAACGCTGTCAAAGCTACTGGCGCGAGCGCGTGGCTTCATTTATGGTTTTGTTTGCGCGAGAACACGGCAAATGATCAACGAGATCGAGCCCGTCTCGCGCCAGTAGCTTTGACAGCGTTGCACGCTAAGTATGAAACAGAGTATAGTAATACCCGAGTCCCATTATAGGGAGCATGCACTGGAGGCAATAGTGGTGTGCGCGACTGCTGAGCACGTGCTGACGGCAAGCTTCCACAGTTCTTCAGCAACGTGCATTTCGCACCCTCAAGAATGCCGGTCTTAGCAGCCTATTAATGTGAGGTTATTCTGAGCATGCGCTCTAAACATCGCCCTCAAATAGTGGCGTCCAATGAATAACTAGAACCTCCGCCTTCAGCGCGAGCTGGCTGGCTTCCGCAGTGCTTTGGTTGCGCGTGTCTGCCTGTTCACACTTGTGTAAGCAAGGGCAGAAAGTTCACGCCAAAGGCGGAGCTTCTAATCTCAGCTTAAGGATGAACGGAGTATAAAGCGAATAACAGAAACAACTGTCACCGAAAAATTTCAAGCACGCCCAGCGTACACGCGAAGGTACCTCTGGCTGACTTGCAGGCTTCCGGTGCTCGTGAAAAAAGCGAGCGATTGCAAGCTTGACAAAGATAGCTTTCATTGCATGCTTCACGCGCATAAGACTTTTAGGTGTCAGCTATTTGTGTTTGTCACTCTATAAGGACTAGTGGTTTAAAAGTCGAATTGTGTCACCTCTTGTGCACAGCCACGTGAGGGGTCAGACGGGCGGATGCTTTTTGTTGCATTCTTGAGCTTCTGCGTCTGGAACCAAATGGCAACCAAAACATTAACTTTTTCTTTTTAACCTTGCATTTCTGCGAAGCGTAGGCTGTTTGAAGTCACCAACCAATGCGAGTTGACAGTAACGGGAAGAAATGAACAAAATAGAAATAAAGAGCTGGCAAGCACACATTTCAGTCGTTTATATTGTATCGGGCAGAATGACCTACCTCATCCATGAGGGCTTGGCTCATGTAGACAAGCTCCAGAACGACAAGAGAGGTGTATACGCAGTAGGAGAGCGCTATCCAGACTTCTCTCTCAAAAATTCCGTCGGTGAAAATCGAGTAAGAAACGACGCAGTTGGCTAAAATTATGCCAGCGACCGTTGCTGCAAGAGAGACGCTCCAGGTGCTGTTTAGACTCCGACTCAGCTCTCTGATACTGCACATATTTAGTCTGATCATTTCGAGCCGTCGGCAAGCCTCTGTTCCAGAAAGTGCACCATTGGACCTGGTGCAGTCTTCGAACTCTCTGAGTTGGGCACGAATGTACTGCAGTAAGACACCCGAGCAGCATCTGAGGACCATGTAACAAAGGGTGTCGTACAGGAACAAGAAAAACCCCGCGATCGGACCTATGATCTTACACGCGATTGCCCACACACGCACCACGGTATCGGCGACATGCGCGACATAGAAATGCATGAACATGACGTAGCTGGTCGCCATGGCGACGAGCACCAGAACTCTTCGGAAGAAGGACCATCGTTGTTCGCCAAGAGTGCGCACGCAGCGTTTACCGGGCACGAACCCGGACCTCTTCTCGAAGGCGGCCGCCTTTTTGAAGTAGTTGAGCAGATCGCTGGAACCAGTTGCCATGGATACAAAGTTTATGAATACCTTTGAGCTGACCACTACGTGTTGTGTCTGGATGAGGATCTCTGAGAACTTGTCGGACTGGATGGACGTGCTGAAATTGTTCGTCTCGAGCACGAACAGAACTTCCAACAAGAGGAAGAAACTGAAGCTAAAGATGAGACACGTAGCCGAGTAAAGAGTATAGAGATCTTTCCACACAACTTTCGCGTTTTCGAGTGACTTCAGTTGTTGAATAAAGAAGCAGCCTCCGTATCGACAGAGTTGACCGTAGAGGGAAAAGCGTTCCAGCATAACGGACTGCATTGGGTCTTCAAGCTGTAAAAAAGCAAAACATAAACGTTTTCCTTGCGATGCTGCGCAATATATTTACCGGCGGTCTGCAAGTTAAGGGAAAGATGGGGCACTTCTGCATTTGAGAAAAAACACTTGTATTGCGTTCATTTGGCCTTTAGGATAACAGATATCACAATTATGTTTCAATGAGACGCGCCGGAGAGCCGTAAGAGCAATTTCAAAATAGGGCTGAAGCCCCGCCTCCCTAGCCTTGGGCAGCCAAAAGATCCGTTGATGACGTCACGTACAGCGACTGTCTTTCGTGTTTTCTCGCGTTTAACAATACTTGCGCAGCAAATGGTTCGAGTATTCGGGTTCACGGGGTAAAAATACATCAGAATTCACTTCGAACTCATTTTTTTCAAGAACCTCCGTAGCTTTCCTTTAAAACAATAAGGCGGTACCACCTGATAACGGGCAGTGCTACCACTGATTCGCTCCCTCTCTCACATTTGTTATTCGCGTGACCTCGTTGGCGCGGCCAATGGTCACCGACGTCCGGACATATAGGGTCACGTTAAGTGTCGTGGAGAGGGAACCGGTTCAAGGCCTTGCTTCTCGGTGGTGTTGAATAATCCGTCTCATGGTTGATATTTATTATTACAGTTTCTCATACAATCGACGAGCGGCTCAATTAGGTCAAAAAGCACCTCGTGAGCGCATCCTTAACGTAACGAGTCTTTTTTACTCAATTAAATCTGAGAACAGTTTAAGAACAAGACGACGTTGCCAGCCTCGCTGCTCTCGTTGCCACTGTTGCCACGTCTCATCGCAGGATGAAGAAAGCAAATATTTATCAAGGCAGTTTGTTATTGCCATCATCGAATGGATGTGGAGAACCCGTCTACAGGACAAATCTGAGTACATCTATGCTGAGTGCAAGTTCGTCTGCTTCTTTGCAGGATTCTGGTGACGTCAGAACGCCGAGCTCTGATTGGCTCCAATTAGAAGGGTAGTGGGTAGACCTCGAAGCAAGCTGCCTCCAGGTCTACCCACTATGCCTTCAATCGGAGCCAATCAGAGCTCGGCGTTCTGACGTCACCAGAACCCCTGCAAAAGAAGCAGACGAAACTTGCGCTCTGCACAGTTTTACCGCCTCAATATTATGCACCATTTCACTTTAAGTAGTACCGCAGCCGACGCTACGATTCGACGGTGCCGGTCAAGCAGGGTCGAAATTGCATCGTCACGGCGTTCGTTGTGTTTGCGGATTTCGTAGCATCAACTAAACCAATCACGCAAAAAAAAAAAAAAACTCACAGGATAACGGCGCATTTGCTTCGCGTGAGTTGTCTAGTTGGTATTGGCAAACGACCAAACACCAAGAGTGCCGGACGATGACCTTTAGACGCTGCTTGATTAATTTAACTGCACCGTAGCGTCCGCGGCGGTCGGACTTAGAGTAAAACGGAGACATTAGGGAGTTGTGGTAGATACTTTTTCTCCTCCGCTACGGTCTCTGTAAAGAAAACGCCGCAGCTGCGCATGCGCGCTGCCAGTCTTGCCTGCATATAGTTCATGGTCTTGTGGCGGCCGGATGACGGAGCGCTATCCGGGTGCTTAACGGGCAGCGGAAACGGTCTTCTAAAACTCCCTCGTAACCGCACATATTTGAGCCTATCGTGTACGTTATCCGGTAATTTATATTGCACTTCTTCATCCTAACCTTATCGCTGGCTGTGAAGAAGAAAACTGGTACACTCACCTTGACCGACACGATACGACGATATGCTCGAACAAAATAATGTTGCGACAGTTTTAGTGAGGGTCCTTTTCGACGGAAAGCTGAAATGACTGACAACAGAAATGGGCTTCGGTGCTTGGCAGAAGACCGACGCAGTTGAACCTTCACCCTGAGGTTCGAAAATGAATGGTCCCAGAAGGATGACAAAGTGAGGACGCGTAAATGGTACAATCGGCTTGATTGCAAATGAAACATATCTTATTCAAGTCCCATTTGTGATTCCGACCGACTTTGGCTGCATCTCGATTGCGGTCCGATGTCCATATCATTGGCGTCCGCGTGCTTTTTGTCCACACGGAAAAACATTTGTTTAAAAGACGGCCTAGTGCAGAGATCGCCCGCTTATGCAGCAGCACTCGGCGTATAAAATGAACAGAGGGAACTTGCGTGTCATCAATAATACGTGGACGCGCTTTTCTGCTAAACAAAGACGAGGTTTTCGTTCGGTTTCTGGAAAGTTTATAAATATTCTGAAGCTCATGAAAGGGATAGTGAAGCAGGTATCCCACAAGGACTGTGAAGCGGAGGTTAGCAGTAGGCATATGAGCTGACTCGCCATCTTCTCATTTTAATACGTCATTGGATCATCACTGCAAATTTATTTTTGACATGATCAGTGCTGCACGTATTTGCAAATATTGTTTGATTCGACCTAGATTTCTTTTTTTTTTTCAGGTCGACGCTTAATGGCATAATCTGTGGCGACTCTTCTGTTTTCCTTCCAGTGAGTTCTTGCATATATGATGCATAACGTTCGCCACGACTTGCTTTTTTAAAGGGACACTGACAGGGTATTTATGCTCGCCGTGGTCTTTATTTGATTATGACCTCTAAGAACCCCTCTACCAAGAACACAATCTGCGGCTCTAAATTCGCCTTCTTTCCGCCCGAAATTCCACTCAAGAATCGGCCGGTTTCAGTCGCGCTCACTCATTTTTACAACGTCACGTGTCCTTCAAACTATATGTACCAAATATATTCAAGGACGTGGTGGCATCCAAGGCACATATTCAGTATTCAAAATGAATATAATATGAACGTTATTTTAATGGCCTCCAAAAAGCTGCGAATAGGTTAATAAAAAAAAGGATGTTGCACAGATTACAGGAAGTACACATCGCGGCACTGTTAACGCGAACACGACATCGGCGTATTTTCTCATTCTACTTCTAAATAGTGTTGGCGAGCACAACATTTTATCCCTACATTATAGAACTAAATGAGCTCTTTTCGTAGCAATGATAACTTGGATGAGATCCCTTGGTTTCGAAGAGGAAAACTGAAAAAACACGGCGATCGTTTGTTCGCGCTAACAGTGTCGCGCTCAGTACACGTGCACGTCATTCTGAATATGGCGACGTACCGCGGGCTGGACGACGCAATGGTGGTGCACGACGTACCAACGTTGAGACGGACATGGGTCCGTTTCATCGGAAGTGTCGTTCGTGGTACCGGCCATTCGATCTTCAAGCGCAGAAGACCCAGCGAAAGACATATGAATGCGAAACAATCGCACAACGAACGGTGCACGCAAATTCGTCGTCGTCGTCATTATCAGCTTCACACACCGAATAAGCGGAGCAAAAAGCAAAACAAAAAACGCGGTCGGGTGTAGCCACGTGATTTCCGGCCATGAGCTTACGTGCTCGTGTTTCTTTATCCGAGCAGTTGAGTCCTTTTGGATCTCTTAAAATATACACGTGACTCTTCAGCAAATTATATCATTGGGTAGTCTCCTGACACCATATAAAATCAGCGCTGGCAAAAAATTAAAACGCAATTATTTTGGAGGGTGTCTGCCCTTTGATGTAGCCAGTGAATATCAAAGTACTGGTGCCGGGGCCTCGATATAATATGAGCGACTCTTCTTCGCACGTGGTTGAGTCGCTTTCTGTGAGCCAATGATGACCCATGACGCCGGATCTCAATGGCTGGACAGCGGGGATAAGGTGCCCGCTACTTGCCGAGCCCTGAGTTTGGTGAGTTTGTCATGAAATCACCTTCAGTGCAGAGGGGCAGTCAGCCTCCTTGACTCACGACCACGGTGGGAAAGACGTGTTAGGACGGCGCCGCTTTGCCACGTAAACAAGTGTGTCGAAGGCTCGCTCACATTTCTGCCAAGCGCCGCGAGATGGCGCAGCACGACTAGGGTAGTCGAAGACCCACCAGAGCCGCTCGAGGAGGAGCCGTCCTTATCCACGCACACTAGAGCTCTGTGGTGGCCGGAATTTTTAGGCCGGACCCGGTAGAGGCCCAAGACCAACCTGAGCCCGACAAATGTTTTTTATTATTCTTATTTTTTTTAATATGATCCTGAGGTTGGTTAGAGCCCGACATATTATAAACATGAGTAAAAAAATGTTGAAGGCTTTAACGTAAAAATTGTCTAAGCATAAATGTAGCATATTTTGATTTAAATTTCTTTTTAAACTTGAAACGAGTTCTTTTTATTTCCACGATCAATGTCGTCCAATATAGTGCATCTTCAAAGGGCTGCATAAATATAAAATTATCTAGTGTACGCTAGCTCATCTGTGGTGGCATAATGAGGCCCTCTGCACAAAATTCAACAAAGAAGTCGCTTTTTTTTAATTTGAAAATCAGAGGAAAAAGACACTCATGTTGTATTCTGCGACCGGAGTACCCTCGCTTTCTTGCCCGCACTCTCCCGCTATGCCGGTAGAATTCACACGCTTTCTTTTGTCCACTTAAAGGCTTTCCAAATGTAAGACTTCTTTGTCATATTCTTTTTTTGGCGCCATAGTGATTTTGCACGTTGCTAGTTTGTTTTCATTAACCTTAAGAGATCAATTAGCATACTTTTTGTTATCCGCAATTTAGAAATATTGGCTCACGACTGCCCTGGTGCGGCCCGAAAATTGTTTTTGAAGCTAAAGCCCGGCCCGGGGGCGAGGAAATGCGTGCTACCCGGCCCGAGCCCGGCAGACGGGCCAGGCCGGCCTTTGGCCTCCGGGCTGGCTCGGGCCCGTGCATTGCTCGAACTTACACGTTTTTAAAGAAGCAATGCAACCAATTTAACGTAAAAAAAAGAAATTTGCAGTTTTAATTTTATTACATTTTTGTCTTACCAAAAGGAATGAATAAACCGCATTATTCCTTTGAAATGTCGCGATTCCGTGGCGTAAGAGCAACGAAAAGAACGGGAATACTTGGCGATTTGTAGTAGCCGGGTGGTGGCGATGGGGACAATATTCACGTGGCCGGCATGGCACAAGGTATAATGTTATAAGCTGGCAATATACGTCCCATCATGTGCTCAATCTAATGCTCTTTTTGCTAAATAGTGTCGTTTCAACACGATTAAATGCGTCAAAGACCTCATATCATCGACAAAGTCGTCATAGATTCAGTCTTAGTAGCGCCATCTGTCCGAGGTGAAAAAAAAACAAAACAAGATTCCTCCCTTCAGCTTCAGCCCATTGTGCTACTACGTAAGTCGAACTTCCTTACGGCAAGGCAAGCTCTTTGCTCCCCTCTCCTCCTTCTTCACATCGCTCAGACCAACCTTCAAGGTCGCCATGTGAATCGCAAGCACAGGCCGCGCGCGCTTGTGGCTCTGAAAGAGTAGAGAACCCAATCGAATCCTCCCTATCCCCATGAAGCGTCACTACGCACGTGACTCGGAAGACGCTGTACAAGTTGAGATTGGTTTAGAAGGTGCCCAAAATGGGAATTGTTTGACTTTTTTTTCTAAAAAACTAATTCGCGTAGGCAATTGTTTTTCAGTTCATCCATCCAAACGTGACAGGGAAGAACTACCAGAATTATTTGGCCAAGTCCAAACGTTAATGCGGACCCTCTAAGATCGCGACGGCGCCTGTGCAAGCGCCCAAATCGCCATACCCCTGCGGAGGTGATCGGAGCCCGAGAAAACTTTGCCACCTTGCTAGTATTGTTCTGACGGCTTCTTTCTTTTTCCAAAGTACTCACGGCCGATCTCGCCCCCTGAAATACGCCCACGCTTCTATGTTTCCCCGAGGAGCACTCGTGCAGCCATTCACTGCAAACTCCGGATAAAACATGGCGAATCAAGAAGAAAAAGTGTCGATTAAAAAAAAAAACAATACGCTCTGCCTCGTTACAATGGGCGTAACGCTACAAGTGCACGCACCCAGATGGTAGAAACATTTTTGTTTCCAGTCTTGTCACTCGCCGAGTTGCACGCGTAGATTGCAGTGGTTTGGCCTCTCTCTCAATTATGCGCTGACAAAAGGTGCACCTGGGTCTTGTCTTTATTTGGCAGAGGATGGAAAAGTGACGCCCCTAGCGGTTCGCTTCAGCTGCGTAGGCAGCCACCAGAAATCACTTGTTCTTCTCTGGCTCAGTGTTTGGCTGGTACTTGTGCTTCAAAAAGTGAAGCCCGAACTAAACACGAGTCTCAGCCGAATGATGACGTAGTGCTCGCAGTCCACTCCACCTTCTCTCTCGACCAAAATAAATAATAATAATAATAATAATAATAATAATAATAATAATAATAATAATAATAATAATAATAATAATAATAATAATAATAATAATAATAATAATAATAATAATAATAAAATAATAATAATCTTTTTATTCACACAACGCTCTACTATGTCAAATGACAGGTCCGTCTAAGCCGATAATGGCTTGTGGGACTGAACCCAACAAATTCGTATAGACGAAAAAACGAACACATAAATAAAACAAGCTTACATTACAAAGGCTTCAGCTGCTAGCCTCTCAGGTCGGAAATTAAAAAAAGAAACAGTAAGCGAAAGCGAGGAACAAACACGAAGAACGCACATAGGAAGCAAACGCCGAGTCGTTGAAAGCCTTCAGCCAACCAGCCTACCTAATTCAAGTCAAAACGACAACGAGCACAATGATTGGCTTTCACAAGCATAATGATGGGCCACTTCTTCAGCTCTCACCTTGCCAGTAACGCTGAAAAGGTCTTCAGGAAGGTAACCACTAAAAATATCTGAGGCGTAAGGCTAATCGCATTCGTTTTCCATATCTAGTGACACATCTTTGTACTTCACTTACCGAGGAGACGTTCTGAGGAGGCGCGATGGCGTATGGGCGTGCTAAAGCTTTCACTCCATAAAGTGGCGAAGCACAACAGTTTCAGTTGTTACAAACTTACTGTAACCTCGGCATCTGCAAATCTCTGAAAAAATCTTCGCTGGATGAAAAACTTTGGAAGTTATACGCTACACTTGCAATTCCTTTCAAAATGCTTATCAATTTTAGAAGTGCTGCAAGATATTCGTACAATGGGCATGTAGCGTCACCCATATCGCAGTGCACACTGTGCCGCGCGAAACATGGACCAATCATTTTCTAACACTAAAGACAAACGCATCTCTGTGCCTGAAAATATACATACAACTCTCCTTAGCATACACGAGCCATTTGTTCCACGACATATCATATTCAAAAATCAGACACATATATGTATAGTCCACCCAGGAACAGGCTTACAACAACAAGGCTTACAACCAGAACTGTGTAGAAGAAGAGCGTTAGAAAATCCGGGTTTCAGGGGATTACGAAAACAGACGAGT